>QFEZ01003385.1:0-124584 GCA_003316425.1 Russula lepida
TCTCTTTTTTTTTTGAAGTCGACGATACTAAGTGGTTTTGGGGTACCTCTCGTCATGGTTTTTGGGGCCTTGCATCTATAAATTTATTGATGTTGCAAACCTCGCCTGGCAGATGGTAAATTATTCCGGCAACCATGTGTCGAACTAGTGTTGTTTTACTATCTTCAGAGCAAATGGCACGCGACGCGTCAAGTTCCCCATAATCCAATATAACATACTCACTACCCTCTCATCCTTGTCCAACCACCTCGACGCATTCGACCAATGGGAGACTGCATGGAGGGCGATTGATCTTCGCAAGCCGAACGCCAGCATCGATGAGCCCGTCCTCACCGAAGATGATCTATACATCGAATGCTCCTTTGGACGATATTTCGTCCTCAGCCGTGAGGGATACGACATCATTTCCGGCCCTGGCTACGCGTTTCTCGACCTGTACGCTAGGTCGTCGTCCTCGCACATCAATGCCGCATGCTGGAAGACCATCAAAGTCAAAGCATATAACCTCATGCTCGCATTTGCCCCGGAGCTCAATGTCGCCGTCGCCTCAGGATGTACGTGACACTCCCATGCTGACCATGTTTACCTTCACCACTTTTCCCTGCAATAAGAGTAATTAATACTTTCGATTCGCCGTACAGCCCTTCGCTCACCACATTCCTACCCTCAGCAATTACACGATGCGCTCGGTTCGATGCGCAGCCTAACGGTTTCATCTCGTGGCGCTCTCGATTTGATGTAGTACAACGTAACATTAACCGCGTCCGCGCCACTTTCCGTCCTTAGGAAGTGCGTGGGGCCGTCACTTAGATTGTATATGGCACTTTCAATTCGATCTCAACCTCACACTGACCCACTTTCCACCCTTAGGAAGCAAGTGACGCTCTCGATGCACAACCCAGATGGATGAAAAAGTCACCGGTTGCCAAAGCTCATCGGTGACCTGGGCTTTCATTTTCTACTGCCACTGAGAGTACTGTAGACCGTGGATACGATATACGATAAATAGGCTGAACATAGAATAAACTCCACGAAACGGACAGTGTCGGAAGAGTACGATACCGTACTGGGTCAGAACAATATATGTACAAAAATTGATCATTAGAGGGTGAAAATCACCACAGTGATCGCATATGAGAGACAAGAGATCATACATCCTGCAAGTGCAGATAGAGTACATGGACGTTAAATGAAGATTTCTTAAATCCGTTACAACCGCCAGAGAATCGTTGCAAGGGAGAAAATCCTCAACACAGCTGATCGACAGGTAGGTCAGATGAGGCTATAAACTAAATTCGGATGAGTAACAGAAACGCACCGCTAAGAGACCGTCTACAACCTTTTCTAGGGTTGGCTCAGCTTCCCACTCGCACTTTATAAGAGGAGGCGGAACGAGTTGCGTCTGCCGGCAAGCACATAAAGCGGCGTAGTATTTGCCGTTGCTTCCTTTCATTGTGCCAAGGCAGTACCCTCCCATGGCGGAGGTTCTACCACCATGGACCTTCTTATAGTTACCTACCGTCCAGCTGCAGCCCTCGGCAGTAGCACTGTCAAACGCCTCCAGGCCGATCGAAACTTATTTTTCTCCGCATTCTGGAAGGACTTATTTTTCTCCGCATTCTGGGAGGACTTATTTTTCTCTGCATTCTGGGAGGACTTATTTTTCTTCGCATTCTGGAAGGCTTTGTCGTGAGGCATGAAGGCATTTGAAAGATAGAGTAAACTAATGCTTGCCATACTTTGTAGAGTTGCAGTTGATTGGGATGCTTCAAGTCGAGGGAAGGGTACCCGTGATATGGGTTATGGTGAAAGGATACAGTATCTGATGTGGCCTCATATATCGCTGCAGCGGAACTTCATGTGTTTCCAAGTGCCAAAAGCATCTGATCAATCAGCAACTTGTAGTGATGTTCGGGCCTGGCTTTCGAGGGCCTGGGCTTCAAAGAATCTCAAGCCAGGCCCTAGACCAAACGAGCCAAGCCTGGCCTGGAAAGCGTGTTCGAAAAAGGGAAGCGAAGGGCATGGCGCTCGCCCTGCAGTGCAAGGTCCAACATTTCCATCACTGGCACTCATCAGGTCATCTTACTTCTCACTGCTGGACCATTAGGAATGACCACTACGCCAGATCACATCCCTATCGAATACCAGCCTGGCTCCGCCCTTCGTTTTCAAGTCGATGAAGACATTGTAACTGCCACTATTGTCCATGTCTTTACGCCATTCACATATAGCCAAGTGGTCGTGGTTCGAACAAACCATGCATATACCATTGGGCAAGTTCACTTGCCGAAGGATCTCCTTCTTGTTGCGAAGATTCACGATGTCCGCTTTATGACAGAACGCGACGGTATTTTCAATAAACGCTTCGGGAAACGAGTTGAGATCCCGCATCCATGGAGTTACGAGCTGGAGGCATGTGCCGCCCAAAAACGCCTAAATTTCAGCTACTCCAATTCCGACGAGTATCCTGAACGGCCTGATTACGACGAAGAGGATCAGATTCTATGGGAGAATTGGATATTCCACCTCACAGAGGTCAAGTTCCGTGACGAGGTCGAGTCATACCGATTGTGCAAGTCCCTGCAGGGTCATGGCATACCTCTCTTTTATGGATCAGGAACACTCGATCATTCAAACTGCTCCACACAAAGAGCTGTGAGCACCCAAATCATTCTTATGGAGTATATCCAAGATGCGAAAACTTTACATGATGCCGACCCTGTATCCATTGCCCCCACTATCGTCACGTCCCTCATTGCCACAGTCAAATCCTTCGAGCCTCTTGGAGTCATTCACGGTGATCTCAATAATGGCAACATCCTTATCTCATCCAACCCTCCTCGTGGAACCATCATCGATTTTGGGGTCGGAGGTGTACGCCGATCAATGGGAGATGAGAGGTGGAGGGAAGCGGTTTACTCACAAGATGATGTTGGACGAGTTGTGAGACTTGTTCGATCTAAACTGAAGGGGTATGACTTGTCGAAATATCCGGAGCTTCATGATGACCCCTGAAGACGCTTCGATCTGGAACGGAAGGGCATGTTGGATGAATTACTTTCGATACCTCATAGCTTTTTTCATTAAATAAAATACCTGTGGTGGCAACTTGAACTTCACCTATGGCGGGGCGCTTTTTGCGGTTTCTGCATCGTTAGCAACTTCTCCGGAATCCGCCGAGGATGGGAGACATCAAGCGAAGGATAATGAGGATTCGTATGCTCACAGCAGATACGCATGTCACAAAATGCGGGTGAGCTACGCAGTTGATGGTTAGCTAGGTAGACAGCAAACTACTATATTTGGGTGCATAGTCTAGCCGACCTAGTTCCGAATATATGACCAAGTCGCCTTCATTCAATGCAATGACGTGACGACGTCAAGTGAAGATCGGTTTCGAAAAATTTGTTTATTGTTACCGAGTTTATCTGTTTATCAACTCGCATCGTGCGTAGGACGTCTGTGCGATGTCGCCATAGAACTATTATTATTCCACAATAAAGAATTGGCGGTGAATCTAGTTTATAAGAGCCTACAATTAAGAGATTGCTCAACAGCGCCACAAACTGATCGGCTGCTCAACTTGAAGTCATGCGCTACGATACGGAGAAATAACAAGCACCGAAAACTACGCGTAAATGGGGCGGTGACGAGGTGTACCGATTCTTCAAGGGCTTGAGAAAAGGTCTTGAAGACCCCTTACGACATGGTGGTTGAAATGCGAATTTGTTACCAGTGGAGGGCGTCTTACCATGTTCTTATATATACTTGATTGAACATGCGCAATCATGGCACTGGCAGCTGGTACAGAACTCGGTCGTGAATCCCGGAGGCACGAAAAATGACGACTTTGGTCTATGACAGCCGTTCCCACTTCGTAATCATCATTTGGGCAAGTTTATTTCGAGGAGATTAAAGAGAGATGCTGCGAGTGCGATGGATATTTCGTGTGACCCGGTACCAGGCGTTAGGTGCTTATCGCAGGCATTTAACGATCTCATGGGAAAATAGTGGCATTCAACCTGTTTTGAGACTCGATAAACAACAGTTCCTGCGAAAGGTCGAGATGGATCCAGTCGAGGCGATTGTCAAGATATCAGAGTCGAGATATCTCGCGGCAGAGGACCGCGGCCGACTCCGACCGCCATCTCGTCGATGTCATGTATCATACCCCCTAGATGTAACACTGCCCGGTTCAATGCGGATCAGTCTTACAATGTGAACATTTGCAAGGCCACAGGTGAGCACTGTACCGTAATAAACATCGTACTTAGTACAACATGCGTTTGCCACAGATGATTAAAAGCTTGGTTTCGCAATAATTCAACATTAATGCACGAGCAATCATGTTCAAGTCGCCGTCGAGAGACTTACTGTAATCCATCTCGGAGGTTCTTGCCTTTGCCACGGGGGGCTGAATCTTCGAGCCATTATCGTCATCCGTTGTTTGCCCATGGGGAGGCCCGGATCCAAACCCCCTGTTACCCCCAATCTGTCATCGACATGTAGTAATCGCCTGCGCCTTGAGGTCTGAATGCCCGTCGACGTGGCCATCGCCGTCACCCATCGTCCTTACTCGCCGACTGCCCGTCAAGGGACCGAATACTTGTATTCGCCATTTCTCGCCACCGTCGACCACCGTCGCCTTTAACTCGCTCGCCGAGAGCCGAACCTGTGGATCCGAGCCTGATGCTGGCGTAGCGCGCCAATCGTTGTCAATTGTCGGCTAAGTAGCTAAATCCTAGGATCCACCCACTGGTGTCTGCCATTACTGGACCGCCAGTCCCTCCCCTCCCCCTATTAGATGACGTTGGGGATGTACGAAGGGTTACCGGTGTTGGAATGCAGAACTGGTGCGTGCCTGAGCCTCACACCAGAATACTCCCCCCCGCGTTACAGTGCGTTTAGTCCAAAAAAAAGGTATGAGCGCTTAAATTTTGCGCTCGCTCAAAACGTCAAGGCGCCACAGGGCAAGTCGCGACGATGTTGGCCGATCCTACGCATGACGACCACCTTATAATAATACTGTAATAATTTTGTTCGGGCTCAAAAGTCCGACGACTACAGTACAAGTCTACAGCGAGATCCAAAACTCTTGGCACTCGGGTCCTTACAGCACACATCTGCGGATAGTTGTCAAATCACCAACTCGGACGGGGTTATCTTGGAGTTGGAGTACAGTCCTATGACACTTCCTAAAATAGAAGTGACTCACGTGACTGTATCATGTGACTGGAATTATGGTAAGTAACTCAGCCTCGCCCCCGCAACCGTGTTACGGTGATACGCCAAAGTGTTGGGCCCACCCCAGATTACCAGATTACCCTTTAGTATCGATCGCTTCGACCGGTCTAGGTTAGCTCGCCTCTGGTAGATACACTTTCCTGCCAAGTTTCCATGAAAGCGACCCAACTTCGGCTCCTGATCGGAACTATTCTTCTTACTTTCGGCTCGGCCCCAGCAGCTGTCGTAATTCATAAAATGCGCGACATATTGGAGGCACAGTCTTTCCAACTTTCCCCTCTCTCATTTCATTGAAGCCATGGGTAGCGCCACATCAAGCATTTCCCCTGAGCGAGACCTGCTCAATTTGCATGGCCGCGTGGCAATTGTTACTGGTGCAAAGTGCGTCATTCCCGGGATCGGCACCGCCCTTTTTTGTGCTGATCAGATTGGCACACGATCCTCTACGTTTCGATAAAGCTCGGGGATCGGTCTGTACATTGCACTTCACCTTGTAAGGCGTGGTGCAAAGGTGTATATCGCTGCAAGGAGCGAGGAAAAGGCGGAACACGCGATCGGGCGGATGGAAAAAGAAGGGATGGGAGAGCATAAGGGTGAACTCGTCTGGCTCCCGATTGACCTGACGGACCCGCATAAGGCGAAGGCCGCTGCGGAATGGTTTGTCAAGAGGGAGAGCCGGCTAGATATACTCGGTACGTGTCAAGTCCAATGGGTTTCGGATGGTTGACCGATCAATCGTTTGTGTTGTCTCATACGAAGTGAATAATGCTGCCAAGTGCGTCGGTTTCAAGTTTTCATTCTCCATTGTGAATCGGAGTGTGATACTTCCTATACCAGAATCTTGAGCGCGTACGGAAGAACAGCCGATGATATCTCGGACAGTATGGTCATCAAGTGCGCCAGCACGTTATCTTGTGCACCTGTTGACCTACCCTTGTTGATATTTATTCGCCATAGCCATATTAGTCCTTTCTTGTTCACAAGAACCCTCTTACCTGTCATGGAGAAGACCGCGTCAGAGCCCGGTTCGGATGTGCGGATTGTGAATGTATGTGTGGTGGTCATGGGTGACGAGGTGCCCCAACTCACAAGGACAGGTATCCTCGGTGGCGCACTGGTGGGTACCGAATCCGCGGTATGACAGTCTGGAGGCGTTCAACAATGACTTTTCGACTACATACAAGCCAAAAACGAACGTCTACGGTGAGAACATGCTCTCCTGGCTTGGCCTACATGAGTCATTTGCTCAAGATAAAGGAATGGATCCCGGCAGCGTACACAAAACTTGCTAATGTTCTCTGGACGGCCGAATTGCAACGCCGGTTCGACGCAGAGAATATCCCCATCACAGCTATGTCTGTACACCCAGGTAACGTCATGTCAGGTAGGCTTTCCTTCCCTCGTATCTGAGAAGTGCGAGCATTTATGATCATTCTGCGTTTCGCGAATGAAACAGAGGGAAACATCAAGCTCTTTACGTCCCTAACCTTTGGTAGACTGATCAACTGGGGCTTTTCACTCTTCTTCATCTCCCCGCACGATGGGGGATATACGCCCGCATGGACAGCGGCATCGCGCCAAGTCTCCGAGGAGCGTGACAAGTACAAAGGGAAGTATTTGGTACCATATGGTGTCCTCGAGGATGCAAGCCAGGATGCGAGGAGGGAGGATTTGGCGAAGGAGCTGTGGGATAGCACCGAGAGGATTTTGAAGGAATTTAAATGGTTGTAATGAATCTCTCTATCCCTATCGAAGACCAGAACGTAGTATAGAATAGTATGCGTAGTTTTAGTATCACGATCATTATGCATATATGAACATGGTATGACAGTCGGTCCTTGTTAAGATTCGGACGGCCCTATCATTTGATCAAATCAGAAGACACGCTGTCAGCAGTAGCTGGAGACCAGAGCCACAAGGCCCAATCACCGGCTCTTACTCCTGTCCAGTTGGTTCCTCGGCGCTCAGCGCGCGACCATATGCACCTGGCACAAATCTCGACTCCTCAGAACTGTAAAACGCAACACCACAAGTTGAACCCGAAAGCCCGTCAACGCGGGTTTGCGTAACAGAAAAAGGTCTCAAATCCGCCCAATCACCATGCGTGCACGAGTAACGCACACTCGGGCCTTCTACAGTGTTCTACAATTTGCCTTCTTTTCCGGCCCCTGCGTTATGTCGGTCACTGACACCAGAAGTGTTACCAACTCACTGAGTGCTCCATTTTTTTGGGGGGGTTCTTCCGTTGTGAGGCTTTCCTGTCCACCAGTGAGTGTGAGTACCCCGTCTTCTCACAGGGTTCAAGTTCTGGCCCACTTCTGGGTAAATCATGCAACCGTCTTCAAGTTCATTATGACATTAAACCACGTTACTGAACACACAGCCCCCATACTGGACGTTTCCCTAATTTTCCAATTTACACACGTTGTCACCCTCTTCAGAATGCAGTTGATGTATTGTTTGACATGAGAATCATCAACTTCGGTTGTCAGCCGTATCGCACTCAGGCTGGCACAAACCCAGATCATGGGCCGGGCGATGCACTGGTGAGAGCTTGATTACTGGACCGGTTATTGTTTGTCACTAGGGCACATTTGAAACATCGCCTGTATCGATGTGGTGAGGAACGAAGACAAAGTGCCACCTGGCACGCGTCTACATAGCCTCGCGACTAGCACATTCTCACAGTACCCACTATAACCCTCCACTTCGTAACCTTTTAGCCCCTCAGTTCTGTACCAAAGACATTTCGTGCTGAGACAGAGGCAAGGTACGGTTTCTTATCCTTTACTAGCTTATGCTCACAGACTCGCCTCGAGGGCGAAGTAACTTGACAGGTGAATGTTTTACTCGAAGGTCACATCTCCAGGCACTTTCCGAATGTGCGACGTGCCAAGTTTGAGCTAGAGTGAGTTATTTGAATTTCCTTTGGAAAGTTTGATGCATTGATATCTGTTGATCATCATCACTTTCGGCACCATCTCGGTTCCGTGCATAACAAGGGAAACGCAGTGGGTTTTAGCCGGTGGCGTCAGTCCATGGGAACAAGTTCCGTCCAATCAAATTCTGTCTGTCTTATGTGCTAATGGCACAAGCAAACCGTGGGCGTAGATCTTCTGTACGGCCTTACTGTAATGGCGCAAAAGTAAACTCCGGTCCCAGTCACTGACGAATCCTGGTCCTACACTTGTAGCACTGTATTTTTAGCTCTGAAAACCTGAGAGCTGTCATTCTTGGTTTTCATAACGAACGTATCTGATGTCGACGTATGCCCTTTGGACATCAGAACAGTAACCGTGACCACAGTGCCAGGCCCATTTGCCAGAAAAGTAGCCTCTGTCCTCCCAACAACTCACTCCCCCCCCATTGTCATCATAATTCTGCCGATATCTCCTCGTCCATGAGCCAAACAATTTGCGAGCCATATCAGTATGTGGAGCTAGTCGTTTGATATCAACGCACTTGGCTCACACGACGTGCTTGCTACTGTACTAGTTTCACAAGCTACAATGTCTCTGCTCTCTCGGCTTATGGTTCGTCCATTCTCATATCAAGGAATCATTCTGATCTGTCGACCAAGTCATTCTTTTTTATGATTACTTCCTTACGTTGCCTATGGAAGTCGACCGGTACTGGTGCGCTGGATCGCATACATGGGCCTCCACACTGTTTCTGGTTGTCCGCTACGTAGCTGTGGTAGGCCATGTGCCGTTTCTGTATCGCGTGTTTGGGAACGCTTGCGATGTAAAGGTAGGTCAGAATTTGCTTGCCTCCCGGTTATCTCTCATTCTTTCTCCTGCAAGGGCTTGTTAGTCGTTGCCTCCTACCACCACCTCGCCTGCTAACTCCTTACAGAGTACCTCTCATAGCCTCGTACCATAGCATACTGGTGTTATTTCTGACCGCTCTGACCTCGGGTGTGTTTTAATTAATGGCAATTCGTACTCGAACTCACCTCTGCATTTCAGTACTTCTTGTCATGAGAGTTTACGCTCTGTATTTTCGCAATAGATGGGTCCTGTTTATTGTAACCACAGAATTCATAGCAGGATTCGTAATCGCAACCGTAAGTGCTGCTGTTGATGACCGCAAATGCCTGGGTGTTGATTTCGGTAGTGGCTTCTTACTAAATTGTCGCCCGTAGCCTCATCAAAGACAGAGAGGCGGTCAGTCTCTCCATCCCAGTGTTTTACAGCACCCGATCTCATTATAATTAACATTGGGAACACTGCTGTTGTCAGGTCTCGTTGTAAGTGCACGTTCCATGAAGTTATACAGTATGTCAATGATCCGGTTTGTCAGTGGAAGGAATGGCTTTTTCTGGCCTCCTGGTCTTGGACTTCACCGTCTTTGTTCTCACATTGGCTCGTTCGATAAAGCTGTGGACACAGACACAGAGAGAGCCATTTCTTCACCGGCTTTTTATAGACGGTGGGTTCATGAGATACAGATACTAGTCGTCGAGCTAACATCCCGAGATCATCTAGGCCTTCTCTATTACGGGTATTCAGTAGCTCGCTTTTTTTTGGCAGCGCCATTGGCTTACCGACTGTATAGTGTGATATGGAATGCAAATCTTGTCAATGTTGTTGTCCTGTTTGTGCGTAACCCCTGCGCTGTGTTCCGCTGCTCTTGACCTGACCTGTTATCTCTGTTCCACCTCTAGGCGACAAACGTAAGCCCCTTTGAAACATATGGAACCTCGTTAACACTCACCAAAATGCTAGCCTAATTTGGACTTATCGACCCCAATCCTCACAAATGTGTATGTAGTCGGAACCTCAAGCCTCCGTTGATGCTGACAAGCTTCATGGACCATATAGACTATCAGTAGTGATGATCTCGCGGCTCATGATCAACTTGCGCGATCCGAGCATACAAAGCTCAACCGATCGTGATGGGACTGTCATTACGACGCATGTCGGATACTTGTCCACCCTCGTGCTGGATGACTCTATCATGTTAGCGACCCAGACCAAATCAAACCCATCACCATATGCTGCATGGTCTGTTGTATTCAGTTGATCACATCTGTATCATGTTGATCTAGTCTGTAGATGGTGAAATTGGGTCCGTTGAAGAAGGCGGCGAGGGAACACATGGGGACCAATTCGCAACGTCCCCCGGAATCTGTCTTTTCACCCCTCAACGGAAACTTCCAAACAATTTTTATGACGTGTGATGGATGGGATCACGTATAGACATAACTGAGCGATTTGACTGACGAGTTGGAGTGGTGGCGTGTGGCGTGCCTAGATGGCCTGGTGTCGGGTGATGGTGGCGTAGGCGCTGAGAACTACCTTCCATGAAATGGCTGGGACCTTCCCAATCACGGTCTGACAAGCCCGAGGACGTGCAGTTACACTTTTGTACTAGTAGATCGTGATAGAATTTCCGAAGCGGACTTCATGCGCGTTGGCATGTTGCATTATGTAAGCCGTTGTCTGACCCACGTGATTTCTGTGAGGTGATCGCGTCGCGGATTCGCGTTATGGTCACAGTCACGCTGGACATGTCCAGATACACTGAGGGCCCTCGCACCCCATCTTCATCATCTCCATATCGCCCACACACCTCCTCTCCGCTCTCTGAACCTTTTTCTCCCTCACCGTTGACCTCGGCCGCCGCAAAACTCCAGTCACGGCGTCTAGCCCAGTACAAGTCTATCGCGACACCGACGCGTCGCGTCTCGAGCACGTACCATTCACGTCCGAAACATGCAGCTGTGATCGATGAATCGAATTTTGGCGTCCGCCTTTTTTGCTCGGTGGCTGCTTCTCCTGATAACGTGGAGAATAATCCCCACGATGCACTTCTCCGTGATCGACTGCGGAAGCGATGTGCTCATCGAGCACAGCAAGCGCATACGAAACGCGTTGGAAGAGAGCGGAGAAGAAATTGTTTGAGCTCAAGTGATGGTGAAGAGATGAATGTAGAGAGCGATGAGGATGAGGATGAGGAAGAAATGCTCAACGATGAGGTGTGTTGCGTTGTGCTGCATTCCAAGACTTGTTATCTGATGCATCCTTTTTTTAAATAGCTGTTTCGTAGAATAATCGACAGCGTGAAACACAAACAACAATACAGTTACCGACTTTCGTTTCAAAATGATGTCGGTTCGTCAATCGATCCTGACATGGATGATGTCGCCGAGTGGGAACGGGATCTAAAAGGTGCCGTGACTTGCTACCGTCTCATATCTAGAGATGATAGCTTAACAACACATGTCTCAGAAGGTGGTTTGCCCAACCGTTATGAACCAGACCTTCCTCCTTCCGAATTCGACGAAGAGGAGATTGCTGAGCGCGCTGCCGAAGCAGAAGACGCTGAGTTATGGGCCGATTTCGATGAAGGCAATGCAATCTTTAGCTTTAGCAATATCAATGATGTTGATCTAACAGTCCAGGCGATACCGGACGATGATGTTGATATGGCCTGATTCTGTATTATTACTGTACATTCTAGGATAGAAGGACAATATATGGACTGCCAACATGCTCGAAAACGGAGGTCATACTGAAAGACTAGTGAATGAGCGGTGAGAGATGACTTCGTGCTTCGGTAGTTGATAGGGATAGAAGAAGAGCAATACAAGTGTAGAGCTAGTGCATATCTACATGTTGCATAAGATTATCACCATATCCCCTTACCACCTGTAACGCCCCGACTCGGAACGGGAAGAAACTATGAGGCGCGGGCCTCGTCACCTACTGGCGAGGTCCCGCATGGGATAAGTATCACCGTGCCATCGTCTGCAACGATCTTGAAACGCACTGTGTGAAACATATTAGGGAACAGAAAGGAGGTAGATGGGACATGGGAACATTTGAGAATAGGATAGAAAAAGGGTGAGGAAGGAGTATCTGATACGCACAAGTCGTGAAAGGGCCTCCGCGTTCTCTGCGGATACTCGTAAAATAGACCGTACCAGCGCCTTCCCACCCGGACGAACAAAGACAAATAAAAATCACTGCGCGAGATAGGAGTTTTTGCACATACCCTTGTGGCCCTTAACGCGGAAGCTGATGTCGATGTTTCCTTGTAGCATCTTGACCGAACCGGACACCCACGGGCTACCATTAAGATACCATGTAGGTTCGGGGCGCACCGCATCGCCAAGAACGGCGCGTACGTCCTGGCTCTCGCGCAGTTCACTTAGTACGCGTCGCGTCGCAGAGCTAGAAAGGCGCTCTTGGTTAGCGGCGTAGGCTAGGAAGGCAGCCCACACTCCAACGCCGCCGATGCAGACCACGAGAATGCCAGGCCATGCACGCTATGTACGCACAGAACAAGCAGAACGTAAGCAATCTTTTTCTGTAGAAAAACTGGGAAGGGAGTAAGTCGGGAAGCGCAACACCTACATGGTATGGCGGGAGGTCGCGTGGTTGAGGTCTGCTGTAGTATTGTCGCGGACGTGAGGTGGAGGAAAAGGTTTCTGGTGGTGGTAGATCTTTGGGAGGTGGACGGGGGAGCCGATTTGCGAAGGTCCGCCGAGGATTGAGAAAGGGGTAGCGCGGTGTAGGCATGGAGAGCAGTCGAGGAAACATGGGCTATACGGGTCCCGTGACCAGATGTGGGAGCGTAGTTTGGCCGAATATTTTACATTTTTATCCCCGACCCATTTGTCTCATTTTTTTTTGGTTTTAAAAGCACCGGACCTCTCGAACTGTGTCTTCAGTACAACACACCGTACAGTGCTACTAAACTGTTTCAATTTCCACAGCATTTCTCCAGCTGATCTACGTGCGGTAAGGTCGAACCGCTGGCAGCTTATTTCACGCACCCGGCTTTGAGGCGGCCGTCGGCCTATATTCGGACTGCATGACATGGTACAGTGAGCATCACTGACATGGAAGAGACGCCACGCGTTTTCGTCGTGTTTTTTTTTCCCGCAATCGGTAGCGGCGCTACGGCGACCTTGAGATCATGTGCTACTATTTTGCTGCGTGCTGCCGCAGACGCAACTGCGTACTGCGAGCGGTCTGGCTTACACGTGCCCCCTGACCCCTCTTATCTACCGTCCAAGACCAGCTCTCCTGAGTTGACCTCCCCTGTTTCGCCTTCACCCCCACCCCACACGAAACAGTGAAGTGAACACATTCAGCTCCTTGATACTTGCTCGACCATGTCCGATTCTGAATTTCAGTTTTGCGACACTTGCCAGTGCGACGTACCTGGCGGAGGGTGGGACACCCATGTCGTCGGGAGAAAACATTGCCGCAAAGCCGGGTTGAGGGCGGAAGCTGCACTCCAATCGGCTCAGAGGGATAGGAATGGTATTTCTATACCTACACAAGACACAGAGCTGGACTTTGGAGTCGTCGACCCAGGCGCTGTTTCCAAAGTTTCGAAGTCCTTCACTCTCAAAGTAACGAGTGAGACAGCCGAATTCATGGTCCTGAACCCCCAATGGACCTCAAACTCTCTGAGAGAAACAGCGTGCGTAATGTTTCGTCTGGTGCCACCTGTCACCCAATAGGTTGACTTTCTTCGCAGCTTCTTGTGTAGAATCGAAGGTGATCCTCACCTTACGCGAAATCACAGCGTCCGCATCCTTGTGGTCTTGCGAGTCTCCGGAATCGGTAGATACGAAGACACCCTGGAGATTAGATTTACTCGTATACCCAACGGGCAGCAGTTCTCCGTGACTCGAACTATCAAAGCGATTATCGGAGATGCAGGTCATACAGTACTCCTTCCCACGACACCATATGTTCCACGCCGTCGTGGTGAAAGGCGGGAAATAGACAATTGCGTCGCTGGTCTCGCTCCACCGAGAATGCTTGCCATCGCCTGGCGCTCAGGTCTTCGGAAGTATATGGTTCCAAAATACCTCCGGGACACCCTCTCCTTGCCGCCGAATCGCGCTGACTCTGAAGAGGATATCGTCCCGACAGAAATCAGGTCGATATTTCCTACAACGCTTGATCAAAAAAACCACGTCAATGTATTCAGCATGTTGCTGTGGCTGGAAGAGATTGCCATGGAGTACGCCAATCACTTGACTCAGTTTTGAAGCCCGATTAATGCGCCGTTACCCCCAGTGATGCTTTACGAGCATTTGACATGGAGTCTGTGACGTTGTTAAGCCATGGTGTTTTCCATCAGTGAGCCGTGCTATGGAATTGCCGGATTATCGGTTGACCTGTGGTTTCTTACAAGTTTAACGGTCCCTGGCTTAGCGGAAAAACGACCCAGCGTCATTATTGGTGACTATTATCTCTACTGTATGAAGTGCGCCGTGACACTCAGCTGGGAATTCCAGGCGATACAATCCTTGCTAAAATAAGTGAATCAAGTGATTTAGCGGACGACAAGTGGTATGAAGGGCATGTTCATTATGTTCACGAAGCAGAAGTCGGTCTCCGGTTTCATTACTCATTTCAGGAGCACGCCGCGGCGCAAGAGTTGGATGTGCGTTTTCAACTAAACAGGGTCACCCTTAGGAGACAACATCAAGCGCTCTGCGCTAACCATTATGCCCCTCATTTACTCTTCCCTCCGACTCACGAGGCCCCCTTGTCTACGTCGACCGATTTACAAATCACACTCTATGACCCAAAGATTGCGAATAATGTTCGTCAACTTCAGGCCGTAAGGCAAATCTTGTCTTTACCTTCGACTCCGGCCCCTTACATAATATTCGGACCGTAAGACGTGCCAGTTTTATCTCGTCATTCTTTCCTCACTCTATTTTCTGCACAGACCCGGCACTGGCAAGACGGTGACCATCGTGGAAGCGATTAAACAAATATTATGTGACCCTGCTGCACGCGTACTTGCTTGTGCCCCGAGCAATTCCGCAGCTGATGTTATTGCCTTGAGGCTCTCGGAGCTTTTCAAAAACGACGAACTGTTCCGATTTTATGCTCCCAGTCGCGATAGGGCGACAGTGCCTCCTGGCTTGCTACCATACACCTTCACGAATTTTGATGGCCTGTTTTCTCATCCGCCACTCAACGCGGTGAAGAATTACCGTGTGATCGTGTGTACTTGCCTTTCAGCTGCGTTCACGCTTGGTATCGGCGTGGAGCGTGGCCACTTTTCCCACGTTTTCATCGACGAGGCTGGCCAAGCTACGGAACCCGAGGCCATGGTGGTCGTCAAGAACACCGCAATTGCCTCAACCAAGCTCATACTATCTGGTGACCCGAAGCAACTGCGTCCTATTATCTTCTCTGTCATTGCCAGCGAGCTTGGCCTTAACGTTAGTTATCTGGAGCGCTTGATGGAATGTGAGGCCTACCAGGGGCTAAACGATGGTAGCACTGGGTAAGAATCTTCCCACTGGCATGTCAATGTGGCTATCATCTGGCTCGCGTTCTAGCATTCTTAAACTCCTGAATAACTACCGTTCGCACCCGGACATTATTCGTTACCCCAATGAGAATTTCTACGATGGCGAACTCGAGCCCTGTGGAGATCCCTCGTCGATCAATTCATGCATCGACCTGGAGCCACTCGTGCTAGGCAGATATCCTGTCATATTCAGCGCTGTGGAAGGGAGTGATATGCGTGAGGCATCTTCGCCTTCGTTCTTCAACCCTGAAGAAGTGCTACAAGTCAAAGCGTACGTCCAGCAGCTCCTGGCGGACACACGTGCCGTCCCCAGAATCGGCAAGTGTTTTTTTCCATCTCAGTCTAAAAGACATGCGTTCTCAAGCATTCTCAAAGAGCCTGCGCACATCGGAATCATCACGCCATACCGCGCGCAATGTACGAAGCTTCGCAAGACCTTAAAGCAAATCGCCCCTGAGATCAAAATCGGAAGTGTGGAAGAATATCAGGGTGATGTGAGTGGTGCTTTTACTGAATGAATGTAGTTGATGAGGTATGATGTGGACATGCAGGAACGTCGGGTCATCATCATCACGACTGTTCGAAGTAGCCGTGATTACATCAACTACGACCTGAGGTATACGCTTGGATTTGTGGCGAACCCTCGTCGCTTCAATGGTGCGCAGCGTTACATTATTATGCTAAAAAGGAATATCATATCTCACATACATATTTGCGTTTTTTCCTGTTCTGTTTCCTTCTACAGTCGCGGTCACCCGTGCGAAAGCCTTATTGATCATAGTTGGGGATCCTTTGGTCCTGGGCTTGGATCCTTTGTGGCGTGAGTATCTCAACACCGTGCATATTGGGGGAGGATGGCGAGGGCAACCAATACCGTGGGATCCCGAGGAACCGGTGGACTTTGATGGTGGTTACGACCTCGACCTGCGCATTCGCGCGCTCGACGCTGCGGACACTTTGGCGGAGCGGCTCCTTGACGGAGACGACTTTGACGCTAATGAAGATCAACCGTTCCATGAGGCAGAGGAATGATAGTTTTTCTTCTTTTCGGGTCTCTTTCCTCCCGCAGGTTACGGGCCTTGAACGGACTTGAAGTCTGTAGCTTTCTTTCTTACACAATGTTCCATATAGCACGTGAATCTACTCTAGTCAGCAGTGATGGAGGAGCAGCACAATAATCGTCATCACATCCATTTTTCCACATCATTAGCCCAATGGGCCTATCAGGCAGGGCGTCCATGTGCTAGCCACTCGCGAAACCCACCTATTGGATAATAGGTGCCAGTACTCAATCAATTTCAAATTAATTAATTGATCACGCTGCGCACCCCAACCCCGACATCACATCCTCACCTGCAAACATCATCTCAAGTTGGTCTCATCCGGGTTTTTCTATCTCATCTTATTGATGACTAGCGGCTCCGGTAAAGGCGAACTGTTGGGAGCTAGATACAGTTTAAAGTGATAGCTCTCTGACGAACAACACATCAGAGCGGCGTTATCTGAGTTGATAAGCTGCTGCGCAGCAGCAGTGGACCTGGGCCAATGATGCTTTCCGCAGTCTTGAATGATGGCAATTTATACTCTTCACTCTCCAACCTCTTTACCCACCCTCCTTTGTCCCGATGACTTCTTCTCAGTCTCCCGAAGGTCATCTCATCCCCACCCACACCGACGAGTCCGTCAAGGTGGACCTCAAGGTGGAATCTCTGCCTCCTGATCTCCCCCCACCCAGCTATCAAGTTACATATGAGGCACCTCCCCCGACCGCCCATCCTGGGTCTGAACAGCACGGCCGCTGTCGCCACCGCTGCCGCCATTTCGGGCATTTCTTTATCGCCGGGCTCTTGTTGTGGGTCGCTGCTCGCTACATCGTACGCCACTGCGAACTACGGAGGTTTGGTCCTTCCCATCCCGATGATTTCCCTCCTGGTCCTCCGGGGTTCCTTTTCGGGCCTCACCCTGGGCATGGCGGACACCACCACGGCGGACACATCGATACCTGTGTTGATTCTACTGATTGGATCGAAATTGAGCCCGTTGATGGACTTTATCCTCCCGGATTCGAGGCGTGGCAGAGGGCAGAACTGTCCTTGCCCAGCTCCGCGGATGATATCTTCCTGTTCTCCCCTGGATCCCATGACGGGGGCGTTCTACGTCTTGTAGAGGCTCCCGATCGTGACGATATTGGGGTTGAGGTCACCGTCGGTTCCCGTGAGGATAGCGAACTATTCAAGAGGACGCACATATGCACGGTCCGCCGTGGTGAAGATGGTCACGGTGTCGGGATTTTCGTAAGTAGACTCCAAGATCCTGTGTGTTCTGGCTTGGTGCTCACATGAAAGCGGACAAATAGACTCCTCCGTTCAGACATCGTCATCGTCACCGGGATCAAGAGTCGTTGTTTTTCAACATCACAGTCTCACTCCCGGAGGGCAAGGACGTCACCACTATTCCGCGCTTCGAGACCAAATTGCCCAAGTATAGTCATTACATCACTGCACTTAAGAAACATACCTTTGGTTCTATCTCCCTTCACTCTTCTGAGAGTCCTCTTATCTTCGTCGAGGTGTGTCCCGACTCACCTTCCTGTTCGTGTGACACTCTAATTTCTTTTTCCCTAGAGTCTTGTCGGTGACAAGATAAGCATTCGCTCTCGTAATGGTCCGATCATGGGCACTTTCAACACTTCATCTTCACTTGAGGTCAAAACCCGCAACTCCCCGATTAAGGTTACGGTCAACGCATTCAACCCGGACAATCAGCCTGCTACCAAAGTGAGGTTACACACAAGCAATAGGTCAGTTTCTTTCCCTCCATCACTTCGTGACTCACAGAAGTTCTCATGTATTCATTCCTACCTCATGCAGCATCCTCGACGCCGACCTCGCTCTGCTCTCCACGCCCGAGACTCAATCGAAGGGCAACTTCATAGTCTCAGCATGCACGTCCAACTCACCCCTGTCAGTCAACTTTACGGAACACGCACCCGACGCACGGCTCAAATTAGAAGCGCATACCTCAAACTCACCCGCCCGCGTCCACTTGCAGCCTGCCTTTGAGGGTACCTTCAAGCTGCGAACGTCGATCTTCCCCGCCCTCGTCTCCCCCGATGTCGACGCGGAGGACCCCGCTGGCCGCGATAGGAAGCGCGTCGTCAATGTGAAGACGGTCGGCCATGGCTCTGGCGCCGTGTATGGGGATGCCGCGTGGGTTCCTCAGGACGAGGAAGAGGAAGAGGAAGAGGCCCCTGCTGGAAGGGTGGATGTTTCGACGAGCAATTCGCCATTGCAACTCGCGCTCTAATCCTCGCTCTTCCCCCAACTGACCTGATCTCTCGTTTTGTTTTTCCATCTTCGCTTGCAGTTAGCATCGATCCTAAACTGAGTGTCACGTCACCACTGTACTAATTACCATGCCTCGCTGCATGAGAGGCAGTCTTAATTTAAACAAAATTTTGCAATGCTTTCCATGCACCATTCGATATGGTGATAACCTTGTTAGCGTTATGTGCCCTTCAAGGCTCTATTCCATGAAGACGAGTAAGTATGGACTATGTATGTCGGTGGCAGATCGCTATTACAAAAAGTGTCACAAGGGTCTCTAGTAGAAGAATGTCCGCACTAAAAAAAGAGGCGTGAAAAGTCCGCCTTGCGCTTCTTCGCTTTAATCTTCTCTAACTCTACAGAACTGGGGCAAGTGATGGCACCCACGAAGGGGGTATATACAATACAAAAGCCCACCGAGGTTGGGTCAAAGGAGGGGTGTATGACCTGTGTTCTCTAGAACTTGTCACCCCTGCCGATTGTCATAACCGTGAAGCCGATCTGGCGAAGAGCATCGCCGTCGAGGATCATGCGACCATCAAAGACAAACGCGGGCTTTTTCATGGTGTCATACACGGCGCGCCAGTCGATATCTCGGAATTCCTTCCATTCCGTCGCGACGACGACCGCCTCGCTGTTTTGCGCGGCTGAGAGGGCCGAGTCGGCGATGGTAACCTGCTTCTTGACTGAGAAAAGGGAGGCGTGTCAGGTCAAGTGGGCTACGGAGGGTGAAAGGCGTACTCTGCTCGAGGGGCGTGTCCGGAAGAGCCTCGGAAAGATCGAGCCAGATCTGAGATACTTCGACTTTGGGATCATAAACTGTGACGCGCGCACGCTCGGAAAGGAAATCACGAATGAGGGTGATGGAGGCTGATTCGCGGGTGTCGCCAGTGTCGGCCTTGAACGCAAAGCCGAGAACGGCAATGTTCTGACAAAACGCTCATCAATAGCGGAGGTTGCCATAAATGGGAACGGGGTTACTTTGTTGGTGATGGTGTTGAAGAGGGTGTCAACGACGCGCTTCGAGAAGCGATGCTTTTGGTATTCGTTTAGAGTGACGACTTGGCGCCAATAAGCTGCCACTTCGGGAAGGTGAAGACTTTCAGAAAGGTAAACGAGGTTGAGAATGTCCTTCTGGAAACACGAGCCACCAAACCCAACAGAGGCCCGCAGGAAATTCGGTCCAACGCGCGTGTCGCAGCCAACAGCGTGCGCGACTTCCTCAATGTTAGCCCCCGTCGCTTCGCAGATGGCAGATAGCGCGTTGACAGACGAGATCCGTTGCGCCAGCATGGCGTTGGCTGCCAACTTGGACAGCTCCGATGACCAGAGGCCCACCGTCAGGATGCGATCAGTTCTGAGTTGATATCAGAGAATCAGAACAGAAAGACGCAATGAAATGTGGTGCGGACTAACGAAACCCAGTTTGCATATACGTTCATCAGAGACTGGCACGCGCTTCTGCCCTCGGGCGTTTGGAGTGACCCGATCAACACCCGATCCGGGGCGAACAGATCGTCGATGGCAGTGCCCTCGGCGAGAAACTCAGGGTTGGAGAGTATGTCAAAGCGGAGACCCGGCTTCGAGTTGGCTTCGAGGATGGTGCGCATGGATTCCGCCGTACGCATAGGTACCGTGGACTTCTCGACGACAATCTTGGAAGAGGTTGCAACAGCAGCAATACGGCGTGTGGCGGATTCAACATAACTGGAAACGTGTACGAAAATGAATCAGTAATGCATCGTTATTAATATATTCGTGTTGGTCCATCAAAAAGGCATATTGTTCAAGCGTGTCGGACTCCCTAAAGATAGACGCACGAGAAGACTCTGTAAATTTACACCACCGAACTTGAAGGGCAGAAGTCAAGCACGCCCGCTATTTTATCGGTGCCAAGGAGAAGAGAAAGAGAAATGCGAAGAGTAAAGGAGAAAGCGCGCACTTGAGATCGGCGGCATAGCCAGCACCAACACCACTTTTCTTTGTAGGCGTATTGACGCTGACGAAAATAAGGTCGGCCTCTTGGATGGCCTTGTCTATGCTCGTGGAGAAAAACAAGTTGCGACCACGGGCTTCCTTGATGATATTGACGAGCCCGGGTTCATAAATCGGTAAGGCATAGTCGGGGCTATTCCACGCGTCAATTCGAGCCTGGTTAAGGTCGACGATGGTAACTTGGATGTGTGGGCACTTCAACGCAATGACAGCACAGGTGGGGCCACCTGAGGCGGGCGAAAGTGAGCGGGTATGCACAACGCGAAGAGTGGACGCAGAGGGACCGACCAACGTAACCAGCACCGACTGCAAACAGGAAGTCAGTGAATGTGAGAAAGGGAGGACTTGAACGAACTGCAGCATATTTTCTTAACGTCGACTAGGGCCATTGAGTAAGGACTGATGGGGGAAAGAGTATGATGGACGTGAAGAAGGGCCTCGGGATTAAAAGTATACAGGTGAGGCGCTCAACCCCCTCATCTCACTTTCCATAAACTCATCAGCCATCCTACCACCGTGTAATCTCTCACTTCCCCTTTGACCCAACTGAGGTGAGCAGGCTTGGCGTCGTGTATTACTGTCGGTGAAACTCAAATTGCTAGACACTCGGAGAGACATCGGTAGCGACTCGCCTCGCGGGGTATAACGTGCCTGCATCTAGCAAAAGTTTTGAACTTTGCCCGCTGATGGCAAGTCACGATTACGGTAACGTCATCGTTTCTATCAAGACCTCTCACATGTGTTTTTTTAGCCGCTAGATTGGCGACGACTCATCATTTTTTTTCCATCAAACAGTAGTCAGTATTGATTGCCATTGCACGGCGCGCGCCGAGTCTCAAAGTGAAAGGGGTTCACCACAGCGAGGCACGACACACGATTGCGCTGGTTACATTCTGGTCAACGCCTTTTACGTGTAGAGGCACCAATTAATATGGCAGCGACCTCCCCTGTACGAGTGCGTTACCTTGACATTGGGAGTAGCATGGGGCACGGGCCCCTCCCTCGGCCTGGGGCGCGTTCTCCAACGAAAGGTTGACGTATTCCACACCGATGGTCTTTGGGGTTAGGGAAACACCCTGTTACCATACAGACCAAACTCTCCGGTTCCTTGGGAGTACGCAAATCTCCTTCACTGCTGGCACCAGTGGATGAGCATCGCGTCGTCGAGGAACATGTCTACTCGCCCGCGGACTAGGCTAGATCGCGATTATAAGGCCGCACTAGTACTATATCGTTCGATGGATACGGACGTCCGCACGAAGCAATGCAGGTACAGCCCTGTGCTGTGAGGAATCGGGTCCACGTTAACACGCTAACTGGGGATCATGCCATTCTAGACCTGTGCCCGTCAGCCTAGGAAGAGGTGATATATAACAACGCCTCGAGCTCGACGCAGGAATGTTGCGGATCCGGGAATGAAACGCGACCTCACTACCACAGCGAAAATACGTCCGGTTCAAAAAGGGTCTCTCATTCTGGTTGATGGGGTGGTCAGGGCCTCTCCGCCAAACATATATTCGAAATTGAATCGCGTTCAGGCTCGGATCGGAACGGATCGGAATGACCGCATCGGAGCGCCCGTCAGCCACACGTTCATCTCATCTCGCCTCTGCTTTCACCCTCCCTCTCGACTCGACCATCGGCGCAAGACAAACTGCGAACAAATCACCTTCTGTCCCATTCTCACACCCTCTCGCTTTCCCTTTTTCTCTTTATTTGTCTTTCTCCTTCTCTCGTACTTTAGGCAACAACGATTGACACTAGTACGCCCCAGAACATTCCCTAATACATTTCTCTTCATTTTTGCTGACATTTCTCCTACTGTTTTCCTGTACGTTCCGCACAACGATGACGGGTTTACCTACCCATCCCCGACGCCGATCCTCTTACCACCGGATACGATTACAAACCGTAGGAACTCACATGTATTGGATGGCATCAGACATCTCTTGCATATCGGCACTTGCGCTCGTGGACCCGCTGTCCACCCTGTGCCTCGTTTTCTTATCACTCCACTCCTGTCTTCCTCAATCTTATCTTGGATGACAAACCCACCTCGCAGCCGCTACCTTAGCTACAATGCCTTCATGCCTTGCAGGAGATCCGAGCTCTGCGACTGTACAACACGCCAAACGTTCTTTGGGCTGCTCAATCCCATGGGTCATGGAACAATATGGTTGTGACCTCCTTTCCATGCACGGGCCGTCCTGATCGAAACCTGAAGAATGTCTTTTCCCGAGCCAGGCTTCAAGTGGATAACTCGCTTGGAGCCTGTGTTACTCTCCTCGACGGGAACTAGCGTGGCACGTCTGAGTCGCGGGGAAGAATACTGGCCACATTCATATTACCTGCTGGGGATTTCAGGTCCCAATATGGCTGCTGTATCCTATGGCGAGAGAACGATGTCTTCCTCATCCGTCGTCACACCGAAATCTCATCGGGGAGGGACCATGCCAGGTAATTCTCCAGAAAGCGTCCGAGATACAGATTTACTTATTGGTTCGAGGCTATGCCACATCCTTTCTCACCTCAATCTACCACCTTCTATCACCTTCAAGGAGGTAAATCATTATTCATATGTCCACGATTGTCACCACTCAAATGATGGCAAGCGAGATATCGTCAATGCTGCATGGGGTTACAGCGGTCCGGCGAAGGAGAAGGTTACAACAGGATTGACCTCAGTTCTACTCTACCTCCCGGCCGTGATTCCCTTCTTCGAACGCCTACACCGTCGTTCTCAGAACCATAGAAGAACTGTTAAAGATGGACCTGAGCGGGAAGGCGCTCGGGGCTCGGGGCTGTCGCGTACGTGACGCAATGTCTACGAGTACCATTACGACGTGATAGGCGAAAATGAAAGCTTTTTAAATGCCATATGAGTCCTGCCAATGTAAGTAGGCCACCTGCCAGTACTCACAATACCCGTGCCGAGGAATGATGCGCATCACGACGTGGAAACCTTAAGACCATTTAGGACGTCTTGAAGATGAGAATCTTGGGGCGAGCCCGAGGAGCACGCATCAGGTAAAACCTAGCGAGCCTTAGTTCTCAATAACGCGAAAGGTTTCTCTCCCTGATCACCCACCTCTCAAATACCTTCTACGTGGAACCGGGGACAACTTGTGTTGTACTACCAAGTGGACTTGGTGTAAACCACGCCCTACCATCACATCGTCGCTTTGCCGCTGGAGGCAATGGAACCAGAATAGATTCTTCCCATCATGATCAGGACGTCATGGTCGCCCTCAATCCCTAGATACGCCACAAAAGGTTAAAGATATGCAGGGCTCTGAAAATATCACACGCATTCCCGAGTCGGAGAGCGCAAGGGGGTGGAAGGGGGGGTCCAGGATTATTCAGTGTGCCTTGACTTATAAAAAGAACGTGGCAGAGGACAAAGTCCGAGTCACGGCCATGGTTGCATCAATCACACGCTTCAAGGCACCGACGGTAGGGGTATAGTTGTCATGATTGAATATAATATATAACAGTACAGCACGTAGGGACGTACAGTACAGTACAACCAAGCCAAAAGAAACAGCGTCTCCGCTGTGAAATTTTGAAATCGTAATCGCCGTGGACTGTTATGGGAACATGCATCTAAAGTACCCCACTTCATTCAATCAGAAACTAAAATGGCCCCCAGAGCCCACGTAAACCCGAAAAAAAAAGAACTAAACAGAATCAGTCTGAGGGGTACTCTCCAGGTCCGCTTTTCACTAAACCTCCTGTCCCGCCTTTTGATGATAGGCAGCCCCGGATGCATCACCACTAGTGAATTCAACAAAATGGTCGCGATCTTTTGATCGATCATATTCCTTCCGGATATGGATCTCCAAATTCCTTGTCGCAGTTGAATCAACAGTTTGGTCTGATCGCCCTGAGCGCGGGTTCCTCAAGTCACTCAATGGGATGCTGTTATTGGTGCGTTCGAATGTCGTGGACCCATAAACGGTCGTCCGTAGGTTGAGAGTGATCCGACAGACCATAACGGTGTTCACACTGTTCGTAGAAGCGGCGAGTCAGTGATCTTTCGATATCGACTTAATAATAGCCAACTGACCAGGCAGAAGGACTTTCCGTTGGCGACCAAACCGTGATCAGCTACGAAAACGGCTAAACAGAAAAGCCAGGACGTACATAGAGGCAATGGCGCGGAGACCAGTTGGAGCATGCAAAATCATAATAACCCACATCAGGTGCATCGAGAAGATGCAGCTAGGATAAATCACAAGGTCGGTTCCAGTGGTGGTACCGAATACTCGCCAATACTCACCCGAAGTAGAAGGCACCATCCCGTACCAGATTACTGATCAGACCAGGCTTTCCCCCTGAAGTGGTCGTGACACCTTGGTGCCTCCAGTACATGTAGACGGTCCGCACGACCGTGAGGAAGAAGACGAGAGTATCGTAGCCGAGCTCCCAAGAAACATACATGGTTGATAAATGGCCACTGAAAAAGGAAACGTTCATTGACCAAGAAGAGCGATAGGAGTCGACATCGACGTACATTCTTTTAGGCGGTAAATAAATGCAAACTAGATGTCGAACTCAGAAACGCCGTCCAGCTCGAAGTGCAAAGAGCAAAAGACTTACAGTGATACTCGTAGTTATCCAGAGGAAGTGGCGCAGCTGAGGGTCAGTGTTCCTCAGCAACTGGATTCAGATCACTGGCATCGCGACGACTCACGTTGACCACCTCTGACAGTATACTGCCAGAGCCCTGCGACGGTCTGCAGGAGTAATGACGTAGATAGGCCATAAAGGATTATCTTGCTACGATTGTAGAGAGCGTACACCCTGTATGATATGATTCGTAAACCTCGTGAGTAGAAAAAGGAATGTTATAGGTGCTTCGCCTCACCGAATAAGCATGAGAATTCCAGGAAAGATGGTTAGGGGCATCGTGACTCCGAGAGGGAGAAAGTCCATCCAATGGCCACAACTTGGAGCATAAAGAATTAGGGTGTATAAGGGTCAGAGAAATGTGACGTGAGTCATGCAACCCATCTCCGATAGTCAAAAGCCGCGTACCGAGATCGCGTCATCGCTGTTGAAAAGTAGGCTAAGGAACGTGGTCAATAAAAGATCTCATACATGAAATAGACAAAACGTACCAAATGCCACAACGCTAATAGCAAAGAGCGCGTAATATCTCACCTAAGTGAGTCATGGTCAAGGTAAATTCTTGCCAGGGATTCTATGAAATGACAGCTGTACCAGAATGAACAAGTAAAGGGCTACCGGTTCAGAAGGTGGTTAAGCGGACGGTACTTGCGTGATGCAACGATAGCAAGCTCACGGAACGTTTTCTTCTTCTTCCACACTGTGTGAACCTGTTACCGAGAAAGAATCAAGGGATTGGCAAAGATGCCGGCACGAAACTTAGGGAAGCTGGCGGACCTCCTCTGGTAGGGTTAAGAGATGATCGTACAACAACATTGTGTACGCGCCGAGGAAGAAGTACTAGGAGACACTGATCAGTGCGGGTCTTTCGATAGTGATGTGGGGTCTGAACGGATAGATTGCGATGCCTGCCTTACCTTCCCAATCTGACTAGGGGAACCGAAGTAAAGATAAGATAAGCATGACACAGTTGTGGAGAATGGCGAAAGGCGAATAAGACAGACATTTGCTTCAGGTCCAGGAGTAATAGAGGCAGAGAAGAGGGCCGAGGGAGAGACATGGCGAACCGATAACCCAAAGGCCGTGAAGGGAAGGCTTGCCCAAGTGGCGACCAGACCCTGTGGGAGCCCTGCAGGCCAACGAGTGGTTGGATATGACCTACAGAATCGGACTGGCAGTGATAGAGAGGAGGATCAGGGAAGACGCGAAAGCTGAGACGAGGATAGGAAATGGGCAGTTTACTTATAAGTGAGTTCATAAGATGTTTATACGGGCGCTCGAAGCAGGATGGCAGTTTGGCTCTCGAATCGCGGGGTTGCAGGGAATGTCTACCCAAAGTGGAAGACCCTGCAAATCGGGGATCACCGATTCGGGATGACAATGTTATCCATCACTGCGAAAGTATTCAAAGGTGGTTACAGTAGTTGTGGACGAGTGCGTTGCACATCCTTTGGGTAAACGATCCGCCATCCTCCGTGGGTTATTCCGTGGCCAGAAAAGTGGTCCCTTCTTCCACAATAGTCCACGCCTCTCATTGATTGGCCTACTGCTGGTAGGCCTGCTGACCGCGTTCTAAAATCAATCAATCATGTAGCAATAACTTTGAGAAGATGGATCAAATTTAAATGACCAATGAAGAGCACAATCGCGCTGAGAGAGGAAGTGCAAACGTTTTCTTACGTGTGAACAAAGGGCGTGATCAAGGGGTGCAGAGGAAAGGGGGGTTATGCGGCCCGGAGTTTGCGCCATTTGTGGCCTCAACAGGGCATCTCGAGGTAAGTATACCCTGTCCTGTTCTGACAGAAAGTTCCTGGATTGCCAAGTCATTTCACGAGGACGCGGCGTCTCTAAGCGCTGAGAAATAAAGCCAGGCTCTTTAGCAGGCAGGGTACCCTCTCTATGGCCAGGAGGGCTTGCGTACATGAGAAAAAGAATTGAAGAGTGGGCCACTCCTCATGAGGCCGATGTGAGTTAGCATGACCCAGAGGGAGCGGGTGCTATTCGAACAATCATCACGAAATGATAGTTGGTGATGGTGATCCCATCACTTTCTGGTTCTGATGTATTCACACACAGGTTGGCGGCAATCGGCCAGGGTTTGTGCCAAAGCTGCCCTGGTTACTCTTAATGGTGGCGTTCGTTCGTGTTTGTGGAGAAAGATGGCCGTCGGACCGCCTCTTTCCGGAATGACCATTCCCTTATTGTACTCCCCTATTTGGGAACCCAAAACTTCTATAGAAGGACGGGGAACGTCCTACCAACATCCGCTACGCACGGCAGAAGGCGACTTTCAATGGTTCCGGAAGACAGAGTACTTGCCATGTACGACCCACGCATCAAATTCTTTCATTTTTTTTTCTTCACTCTGGTCCGAGGGAGTAACAAAGACCCGCGTAGACGCCAAATCAACAAAGTAGCAGGTACTTGCCATTGAATGAAACATCAAGGGCGACGCCACGGTGGGACCAGTTCCCACATAACCTTTAATGTGGCATGTGCGCCTATTATTTACCGAGGACCAGGAAGGACCAAGACGATTTGATTGACATATGTGACAGGTGTTTCAAGTTTTCGACGATCGAGCCCGTTCATACGCCATTATAATAACCTATCTTGTCGACCCTGCACAAAAAAATTTTCTCTATGGACCGTTGAGTCATCTGAACGCAAGCGATTACTAGAAACTCCATCTGGTATACAATTCCGTAGCGTCAATCATGGGTACTAGTACTGCACATGACGTCCGCGGTCAAGCGGGAGTGAATCTCCTCTTTTGTCAGGTCCGAGTCCGCTAGCGCCGGCGCTCAGAGTTCAGCGCTTCAGCTTCCATCGCCAGAACCTCACTGGCAAGAAGCACACCATCAGGTGCCTTTGCCTCTCAAGACCCCAGATTCCCGCTTCGTAGACTATAACATATTTCCCCCTTTACACGTGGTAAATTTTTGGCGCGTGATTTGACTTGCTTCGTCATGCAGAGTTGGGTTGCTAGTCGGTGGACGGGATTCCCACAAGAAGGGTTCGGAGCTCGTCGTTACTGTCTTTTCATTCGCAGTCGCGCATTCGTGGGTTTTTTGAGCACCAGGTGCAGATCGCCTCTGCTCTTCTCTTACGAATAGCCCGCAGTATTCGCTCCTTTCCTTGGGATGCAACCAATCACACCGTTGTTGACGTGCCCATAATCATTCTGACCCAACCTACAAACCGATTCAGAAAATCAGCTGGATGTTTGACGGTTTTTTATTCTCCAGCTCAACTACGAGATCGTAGATATGATATGTGTACAACGAGTGGACAGTGAAACATAAATCTAGTCTTGTGAACGTTTTCTATATTATGTACTCAAACCGCGGATGACGGTCTCCAAGCCGCCTCCGCTCCTCGGGTGAGTCCCATCCCCCATCCCCTGTACCCTGTCCGTCCATCTGCAAGAGACTCAGAACTTCCTTGTGCTTTTCCGCATTGCGGGCACGGAAATAAAAGATAAGACTGGCGGATGCCACAGCCATGCCGAGAGAGAAAGCCAGGTTGATGGAGGTAGCTTTGTGGAACCTTGGGGCGTCACTGAACAGCCAGGTCGATACCATGCCACCGACGTTAACTGTGGCCAAACCGAACGCGACCGCCGTCGCCCGGCGGTAATGTGGTTGTACGTTGTTCGTGTGCCATGTGACGAGGCAGGGAGGGATGGCATAAGTACCTACAATCTGAAGAAATAGTGCACCGTAGTCGCTGTTTTTCTTCCCCGAAACTAGAGACGTAAAACAAATCTATGTTGGTCCCGAGGTAGTGGCGTCAGTAACAGGGCAAGCACACTACGCACCGAGGAAGATGGTATAACCTGCTGCGGCGAGAAGTGCGGAGAACGTAGCCATCAGACCGCGGCTTTTGTATTTATCGCAGAAGTAGGAAGATACGATGCTGAAAACGAAGGAGCAAGCGTACGGAGGAACCTGGAAATGACGTGTAAATACCGCGCGAACCCTCGGCAACTGTGATGAGCATACCGTCAATAACTGTGTGCGGTTAGGAGAATACCCAAGCGCGGAAACAATAGTTGGCGTGCTACAGCCGATAAGTCAGTCCGTGAGCCCAGTTGGGAAGGAAGCAAGTACAAATAGGCGAGACCGAAAAGCTGTCAGACGATAATTCATCAATATTTGCATAAGAGAACGCGGAGCACAATCACCGTTACGCCATTGAAGAACAAGGGAATGGCCATCAGAGGAACATGAGGCGCGTCTGTGAAAGCACTTGCGACTTCGCTCCAACTGAACACCTCTTCATATTTGCCATCGGTGTCTGCGTCACCGCTCCAATTATCGGCAAGATCTTGGCAGTACACCTCCCGCTCCTCCTCTGTGAGAAGCTTGACACTTTTTGGTGAGGCAGGGACGATACGGAGTGTGGCTAGTCCAAAGACGGTGGTGAAGGCCCCCTCCTGAGTGAAACGCTTAAGGATATGTAGAAGACAATAAATGGAGAGGAAAACGACGGACCACGATGAAGATCCACTGCCAGCCAGCGATTCCATACATGTCATTGAGATGTTGTATCCCAAAGGCGAGGAGACCGGAGAAAGCGCCAGCGAGAGAGGTGACGCTATACATCATGGCAAAGCGAAGCTGCATGGCATGGCGCTTGTAGAAAGCGGAAAGCAGAAGCACAATGCCGGGGAGGAGACCACCTGGGGTGCCTTCAGTATTGACTCAAATCCATACTCTTGTATCATACCTTCAATGGCGCCAAGGAGGAACCGACACACGAGGAGACTTTGATAGGAATGGATGGCACCTAAACTGCGCAGTGAGCGCTAAGGATGACAGCACGAGCGGAAAATGGCTACCCTGGCATGTACAGACTATTCCCCAGAGAATGACCATAATCGGAAGGATCACATTAGCACCAACGCGTTTCATGAGTAGGTTCATAGGTATTTCTACAAGGATATATGGAACACTTTTTGATGATCAGTTCAGAAATTTTCGAGGAAGGAAATCTCTCACTAAGTAATCGTCAATGCAGTTGAGAATTGGTTGCTCGTCATGTGGAGGCTCTTCGTGAGTCCGGCTACCCGAGCATTACCGATGTTCCTTTTGGCCTTGTCAGATGAATGAATGAACTACTGCAGAGAGACGTATCGTACGATCTATCCTGCAACCATTTGGCTGCTGTTAAGACCTCCAGGAGTGTGATCACCGAAGCACTCACCAAGAATGACAAAAGAACTGAAGGGGAGATGAGCACTGAGAAGTACAGGTTGAGGTGAAGGACACACAAAACATGGCCACGATGGGGATGAGATAGAAATCTATTTTAAGAGTCGCCTTCTGGAGAATCTTCGCGTTCGTTGCCAGTGGCTGCATCCGCTCAAAGTGACCATGCAGGCTTGGGATGATGTCAGAGGTGGCCTCCTTGTTAGATGTACGTGAGTGTCCAGATTTAGCCGACGCAACCATGAGACCAGGGAAAAGGAGACGAGAAGATGCATGGCCACATTGCACCGAACTTTTATCATAACTCGCCCTTTGGCCATCTTCGCATGGTTGTCCGAATCGGGACATCCTGCGCAATATCTCAGTATTTCCAATTCCCTGTTTACCGCTGGCAGTGACACCTCACCCATCCCTTTGAATATGTGCCCGGCAGCGGATCCCTGCATCCTAGCAATGGATTTGTCCGCTGAACTGGGCACTCAGGAACAGGGACATCAACTAGTGCCATGATGTGTGTCGTCCTTGATACAATCTGACAGCGGTAAACAGCGCACTGCTTAGTGTCACAGACCTCTTCTAGTCCCCGGAAGATCTGGCCATTTGGTAGCGCGGCTTCCTTGAAATTATCAACTAACATACTTTAATTAATTGGGTACTCGCCTGCCATTCTTGGAATCTCGGATGATGCTGGGAATAAATAGACATGAGACCATCCATCTCTCCGCTTTCTAAAACAAGTCCAAGTGTAATCCTTACCCTCTCGGTCATCGTCCGCCGCTCTGTCCCCGTTCCGTCGCAGGACCGTGCTAGACGGACGTATTTCCATGGATGCAGACAGAAAAATGGTGTGAGCTGTCTGATAGCGTTGCTTGTGGTTCGACTGGCTGGCATCTCTACGGTGTAGGAGTTGACCACGGAGAAGCAAGGACATGAGGCGTGAAGGTCTCGGGGTCTCGACATACACATATGAATCAAAATCCGTCCCCGGCCTTCGGTTAACCTTGATCCATTAGCCCTCCACTTCCGTACTGGATGGTCATAGACATGGACTTCAACACGTGGCACAAGCTTCTCTCTTGCGTGCCCTGAGCCCTGGCCCGCGGGAGTGCTTAGCTTTGCAGGTACAGCTGGGAAAGAATGCGGAAACAACTCAACTTGAATTGGTCGTCGAACCCACGACCGCGTGGTATATCTACGTCTTCGAATCCACTATTCCGGCCGCGGCTTCTGTCACGACTTGACTAATCCTCCTTGGATCTTGGGGACTTTCGGATGGTCTCCCGAGCCTTTTAGTTTACGGAATCAACTCTCAGGCACTTTTTCTAACGTTCGGGGAGTCGGGCCCGATGCTGTCACCTGGTAGGCGCGATGCGCATCGACAGGGCCGAAGAATTCACCATCGCCATGAGGACACTAAGTTCGAGAAACGCTTCGCATGGTACTTTCTTGCACGTATGCATGCGAGTGGCCAACCAAGGGTGGACGGATCGTTTAGCAGCAACGGCGAGGAGATCTCTGAGATTCATTGGATCTGCGACGAGAGCGTTCCTGACCCAGAGATCCATTCGATTACCTGGCTAGTATGATATGTTACTCAGAGACTCGGACACTTAGCTGGTACCCTGAGCAAGAGTGGTTTCAAAGGTTAGTCTCCCTTGCGTTGAGACGTGAGTTGCGTGGGATATATTCAGTAGGAGCAGTAACAGTCGTGGCCATGGAAAATTTGATTCGACGTTGCGATAGCTGCACGAGACGTGTTACAAGTACACCGCTGGTTACATCTGCCATTCTTCATCACATCGCCCGGGGCGCCCCGCGCAGCTAGCCCAACTGGGGCTACTAGTACCAACGCGCGATCATCGGCCCTCGGTACCCGTGCTCACCTCGTGGAGGTAGCTTCCAAGAAGCTTGGTCTGAGCACCAAAGCAATGTCAATTCACAGGCTCCGAAATAAGAACATAAGAGGAAGTATTGCGCACCCCTTCAATAAAATTTGATGTGTCTAGCTTTTCATTCGTTGAACTGTATCAAACACAGCAAGTCCTGCTCAGGAAAACCTTGTTGAGGAAGAGAAGGGACGTACTGCGGGCCATCGTCACTGCGACCCATGGGGAGCAGGAGCACGTTAACACCGAGAGCCTCCGCAAAAGTAAGCGTCACGGGGATCGAGCCACCCTCACGCATATAGTCCGGTGCTTGCTTGTACACGGCCTAATTGAGGATTAAAAATGAGTATGTATTTAGTATTGGTCTGTATTGGTCAAGTTACCTCTGTCGCACGATGGGCTGCCTCATAATTCCAGTGTTTGTAGTTCTCGACCCAGGGCTTTCCTCCGTGCAGATTCTCCACATTAATGGTGTTCTTGCTGCCCAGTTTCGCAAACTCGGCGGACAGATACTTGATCACAAGCGGGTCAACATTGTCCGGCGTCTGCGGGGGAACGAGCCGAATGCTGAACTTGCCCGACACCTTGGCCGGAATGACCGTCTTGCCTCCCGCGCCGTAAAACGCGCCCTCGATACCGTGAAGAGAGAGCGAAGGAAATCGCATACGTCCCATCAGTGTGGCTACCTTGTCTTCCGAAATCGTAATCTTGGCACCAGTGGAATGCTCCACATCCTCGAGGCCATAGTCAATTTTCTTGTAGAGCTGCCTGAAACGAGGGACAAGCAGAAGAAGACCATGATCGACGGTTGTTCAAGTGAATGCGCGGAAGAGAAAAACGTGCCTTTCTTCCTCATCCGGGGATTCCACCATATCGTCGACACCAGGAATGAGGATGTTGCCTTTCGGATCAACGAGCTTGCCCATGAGGATGATGAGATCTGTCATGGGCTCGTGCACCATGCGGCCATAAACACCTGAGTGGAGATCCTTGGCTGGACCTGCGATGGTAACCTTGTAGTAAGAGATGCCTCGGAGTCCATATGTCAATGCAGGGGTCCGCGTGTTGAGCCAGTAGTTGTCCGACTGAGGGCGTGTAGTAAGAAGCAGCCAGGAGACAGAGAGATGGGGTACATACAATACACACTGCGTCAACGCCATCGAACCAGGAGTCCTTGCCTTTCTTGACCTCGGCGAGGATGAATTCATCAAGACCCTCAGAGCCGGACTCTTCCATGCCTTCGAAACAGAAGCGAAGGTTTACAGGAAGGGGCTTGTTGAGTGTATGGTGTGCATCGAGTACGTTGATCCAGCCGAAGATGGGGCCTTTGTCATCGGACGAACCGCGACCGTAGAGACGGCCGGTCTTGTCATCCTTGGTCAGTTGAAATGGCGGGAAGTCCCAGCCATCTGATAATTGTGCCTACAAACAACGGTCACGGTAGGGAGGATATATGAGGTCGAGGAAGGAGACAACAGACTGGTTGCACGTCATAATGGCCGTAGATAAGTATTGTTTTCTTTGACTTGTCGTCACCGATCCTCCCCAGGATGACAGGCGGAAGCGTCAAGTTTTGGCCCTCCATTACGTGGTTACCGAGCTCAACAGCTTTAGTCTCAACGCTGTATTGCTTCAACTGTGCTTCAAGAAAAGATGCCATACGAAATACATCGTCACGATAAACCGGATCGCCAGATACGCTTCACTTAATCAGTGTCGGGTCTCGCTTGCGTCAAGTAGTCTAGCGGATAGTACCTAGGGATCTCGACAGCACGAGCAAGACGCCGGATAAACCTGTCTTTGTTAACGTCAACGAAGTTGAGAAAGTCTGCAGGAGCGGCCATGATATGAAGAGTTGATAGAATTGCGACAAGAAAAAGACACTGGCGCGTCGTCGGCTATCTGAGCACCCTTCCCTGCCATCTCACTCTTCGTCGAAGGAGCCTGACCACCTGACCACCTCGTCCTTCTCGCTCTCGCACATAAGGCTTAATGGCCTAATGGCCCACCCTCTTCTCTCCAGCTGCCGAACTCAGGCAAAAGCGAAATCAGAAAGAACACGAATATTTTATATAGCCTCTTCTCCCGAGCTCAGTCCGACCCGCCAACCCACCCTCAGCAAACACAAAAACTTCTCCTATCGCACATTGCTACGCGTTGCGTAACGTTATTTGAGAACCCGTGCTCATATACTCGACCTCACCGGGCACTGCGATTTCACAAGCCCTCATATAGAACATACGCCATTGGTCTCGCACTATGTGCAATTTAACGGCTCGTGAATCCCCTCGGGGTCCACATCCATGCACATGCTTCTCCTCATCGCCTCTCCAATTTATACAACAGCAGCATATAGCACGGTGAATTTGGACGTCGTGTTGTCTGCCAGGTACAAGCATCCCTATATTTCCGCGGTGATGTGTATCGTACACACATCCTAGTATTACAATGTCTCGTCGAATCTCTATGCGTCATTTTTTCGCCTTGATGAGTCCCTTCATAATATCGAAGCTATTCCCATCAGGCTGCAAGTCAATATACTCGTCGTCCCCACCATATCGCGCACTGCTTCCCCATCCCGTTCGTTCGGGGATTGTGCGCAGTAAGCCGTGATCATGAGTTATCCCAACAATACGAACGGGAATGGGCGGATCAACCGTCGTCAGTGTCACGAGTTGGTCGCTATGGTTGAATATCCGTCCATCAGACGCATAGAACGTAGACATAAGGCAAGACCGAGACGGAACACGCACGAATGCATCCACGCGTCAAGATAAGCGTCCTCGAAAGGTGCCCAACTACCTCGTCCATCAACAAATGCGGTCCACAGGCGTTCGAATTCAGTCAGGATGAGCGCCAGCACCGTCTCGGCATCGAGATGTTCTCTCGGTCTGCAGAGCAGATCGAGCGCTGTCAAAGGTGTGGGGGTGCTCACGTTGAGGCCGCATCCTTTCCCATTTCCAGATGCAAAATGAACAAGAAGGTTAGCTTTCGAATGGAATGTCCCCAAGCAGGCCATATGCTCGCGCATATATTAGATAACGCACCGATGATGACGTCCGCGTTCCCATCCGCGAAGTTCAAATGGACCAGGATACCACCGACTTTTTTCTTCTCGCTGCCCGCAACCGAAGACGACGATGAGGAAGAGGAGAGGGGTAACTCGATATATACATCATTGGGCCACTTTAGCCGTACGCATGCACCGCGCTCGGCCCCCAGTGCGCGCTCGTCGCGGCACGCACGGACGATGGCCAACGCAGCGAGGTATTGTATGAGGACAAGGCGCGGTGCGGGGAGCCCCGATGCGCGCAATGACGCGCGGACGAGGATGGAGAATTGCAGGCATCCCGCTGGCGACAGCCACGTGTTGGAGCCACGGCCGCGCCCAGAGAACTGGAACGTCGCGACTGAGACGATTGGGACTGGGAGGGACGCCAAGAGTCGGGGATTTCTATGTATTTTTCGGCAATTTGGGCGTCGAAGAAAAAGAAGATGGGAGAAGGACGGGGCACGGCGTACCTTTCTAGCATCGTCTGTGTGCTCGTCACCGCTTCGCCATAGAACAGAGCTTCGCCCACTCCCCAGCTGTCCGTGCCATTCGTTTGGTCTCCTCGGACCTCGGCAAGGACAGCAAAGTATTTCTCGGAGTCAAATCTTGGCGTGAGCTTTCCGGTGGTGGGTAGGACGTCCGGAGGAAGAACAACGATGACCCGCGGCGCGTCCGACACGTCCGCAGATACCCTCACTTCTGCGACTAGACGTGCGCCATGCTCGAGAGTCGCAACCTTGTGAAAATGAAAGGTGTCCACTCTATCCTTGATCTCCACCGGCTCTGAATTATTAGACGACTCGGCGGTGGCGGAAAGGCTAAGCCTCTGCAGAATTGTCTCGGAAATATGTCTCTTCCCACGCGGATGCAACAAAAACTGGGGGAGAACATATCTCGGAATGGTGGATAGTGGATTGGAAGACTCGTTGGGGGTCGTCTCTGGCGGTACGGACAGTCCGAGAGATGACAATACGTATCGGAGGAGAGTGATAACATTTTCAGTGTCCTCGATCCCATCGAAATGGGCAGAGATACCCCAGAACGCTGCACATCCCGATCCAACGGGCACCTGGATACCTGCTATGGCACCGACAGGTTCCTCCCAATGTCCGCAGATGACATCAACATCAGATGCAACGTGTGTCAACACGAATGGGACACTGGCTCGCTGGAGACCGGAAAGAAGTGCACCCGTGGGTAGGATTATAGACGAGGGTATTGAAGAATTCGCAACCGCTTGGGGGTACTGAGGAACTATAGTAGTGCCCGAGCTAGCATCCCACAGACCAAAGCGCTCCCGTACCTGACGGTGGGGTAAAAGGGTGGCGCCAAGGCCAATGCCCAAGATACGCCCTCCGGCAGAGATGTATTCTTGAATGGCTTCGTGAGCAGGGCTAGGGAGTGAGAGCGGGGCAGGAGGCGTATCAGGTGGGAGAAGAACAAGAAGCGCACAAGAGACAGTCCAAGGCTGCGTGGCTAGGGACACAGGCAGGACAGATTGGACTGTATAGAAAGGCGACAGCAGGGAACGCAACGCATTTGACAGCCCGTGCGATGCACAAGACGTGCATACAAGGACATTCATTGCATCCACAGACAGACAACTCGTCTACACCCCAGGCACAACGGTCGAAAAAGTTCCCACTCAGCGATTTACAAAGTACCGTCGACGGGGGTCGAACCCGCAACCCCCACCTGCCACACAAATAATTGTAGGAAGGTGATGCGCTGCCATTGCGCCACGACGGCGTAAAAGACATCCCTTTGCAAACCTATCTAGCCGCGTGATATAGCCCACGCGCGCACAAATCTACCGCGACGTCTATATCACGACACAAAGTTTCAGAGAAACGTCCAGAATGAAAGCACAAAGCAACGTATAAACAAGCTTCCGTGATCGTGTCCTGTCCTCACGCTCTACCAATCAAACAGATGCAACAATAAGTGTCCGTTTAGTTTTGATCCTCGACCAGGCTTTTGCTCGCCTTAAGATCAGCCTCCACCATTTCCTTAACGAGAGAGTTAAAATCGACCTGGCGCTTCCAGCCGAGTACCCTCTCAGCTTTGGCAGGCCTTCCCAAAAGTTGTCTATGTGTCACGTTGAGCGCAATGCGGAGAGGTGAAGAACATGGATCGACACTCACTCGACTTCGGAAGGACGGAAGTATCTGGGATCGACTCGAACCAAAACTTGTCCGGTTTGAGCATCTTTCCCGATCTCATCGACGCCTTCTCCCGACCAGCTATAGGATGACAGTTTTAGACGAACCATGTAGGTGAACATTTGGGCGACCTGGCTTACTCTATTTTCACACCGAGAACTTGGAAGGCCTTCTCTACAAACTCACGCACGTAGTGCATTTCACCAGTTGCGAGAACAAAGTCGTCAGCAGCGTCTTGCTGGAGCATGCGCCACATGCCCTCTACATAGTCACGAGCTGCGATAAATCGAGTCAATAATGATGCCGCCCCCGAATATGGACATTGTGCGAAGAATCACCGTGGCCCCAGTCACGTTGCGCATCAAGGTTGCCAAGGTACAGACACGACTGCTTCCCAAGGCTGATGTCCGCGACGGCACGGGTAATCTTGCGCGTCACGAAGGTACGTCCACGACGGGGGCTCTCGTGGTTGAAGAGAATGCCATTGCAAGCGTACATGTTGTAAGCCTCACGATAGTTTTTCGTGATCCAGAATGCATAGAGCTTCGCGACACCGTAGGGGCTGCGCGGGTAGAATGGAGTGTCTTCGTCTTGCGGAACGGATTGAACCAGTCCGTAAAGCTCGGAAGTAGAGGCCTGGTAGAACCGTACGTGGTCCTGGAGGCCACATGTGCGTACGGCATCGAGAAGGCGCAAGGTACCGAGTGCGTCGACATCGCCTGTATATTCCGCCATGTCGAAGGAGACCTTTACGTGCGATTGTGCGCCGAGATTATAGATTTCGGATGGCTGGACCTTCGCGAGGATGTACACGAGATTCGTACTGTCAGATAGGTCTCCGTGATGGAGTTCGAACCTGTTTCTTCCTGTTCCTCCGCGGATCAGAATGCAAAAAGAGGACATAGCATGTTTGAAAAGCAAAGCGCACGATCATGGTGGTCATAGAAGAGGTGGTTGATACGCGAGGTATTGAAGCTAGAGGAGCGACGAATGATGCCGTGCACCTCGTACCCTTTTTCAAGCAACAGCTCTGTCCTGGTGAACAACGTGTTTCAACGACGGAAGTCAAGTCACACGAGCAAAAAAAAGACAAACAAGTAAGATCCATCCTGGCCAGTGACACCTACGTAAACATGAGGAGTTCAGTCTGCTAGCAGGGCCAGAAAAGAGAAAGGAGGAACTCGCCTGATATCAGGGCCACCTTGCGTTTGTGCCATTCTTCGGGAGACGGCAAGGAACGCAGGGAAAAAGGGGTAGCTTGCGCAAGGACAGACATGGGTACACTTGCGCGTGGAGTACTAGTAGGTAGGGAGAAAAAGAGGGATGGGGTTGGATATGCGCGGTGAGACGTTAAAAACAGCGGTGAAAAGGAGGGCGTGAATTTGAAGCGTCAAGCTGTCAAGGCTCAAATGAGGGAATGACCCCTGGATTAACGTCCCATTAGTGTCCCATTGCCGAATCGATAGATACAGTACTCGTATGACGCTGCGCATCGCTGGCTACGTATCATTGATCGCTATCACTCTTTACAACCGCCTCACTACCAATCGAGGCATTCGGCAAGCATGGAAACCATTCTTCTCCTATTCAACCTCTATGGGTTCCTCCCTCTCGACAGAAGATGGCGTCCCATTCTTGTGTCCATTCGCTGCCCCATTCGAAACATCAATCTTGTTGTGGTGCATCCTCCGTCCGATTCTCGCATCGGTGTCATAATGCTCGACTAACCAGTTGATCGTATCACGCAATGCCACCTCAAACGGTGTGAATTCGAACTTGTCTCCAAGAAGCGAGATTAGCTTTCGGTTGGAAGCAGGTTTGCGGAACTGCCCATCCGCGCGGGAAGGGTCAAACTAGGGAACGCTTGCTCTCAGAGACCCAGGATCCACCGGGACATGACAAGACTTACTCTGTACTCCCCCTCGAAACCAACAGCAGCAACGACAGCGTCTGCAACATCCTTGATACTAACCTCTTCATCCTCCCCGACTAGAAGCAAAAAAATACGTTCAGGGTCACAGCAACACCGATCAAACTAGGAATCATACCGGAAAGGATAACAGGTTCAACGTCGTTGTACTCGCGCAATTGCCAGACAAATAACTTGGCGATGTCGTAGGAATAGATAAACTGCCGGAGCGGTCGACCAGAGCCGAACACAACGAAAGGAGTGTTATTTCCTATCCAAGGGTGTCAAGTAAGGATTGAGCTGCACGAATCGAAACTCACTTTTGGCCAGTAAGCATTTGTGAATTAAAGCGGGGATGACATGCGATTCTTCTAAGTGACTGAAAAACGTGGATCGTTACGGCCAGTAAACCGGCGAAGGAACAGATACCGTACAAGTTGTCATTGGGTCCGAATACGTTTGTTGGGATGGCAGAAGTAAAGTTGGATCCGTGTTCCTCGCGGTATGCGCTGGCACCCTTCTTGAGAGATGCTGAGCAGTATCAACATGTGACATACCGATTGGCGATATCGACCATCCTTTTAGCATAGGCGTATCCAAAGTTGCTCTCGTGGGGTGGACCAAGATGGATCTTGGACTCGTCAAGAGGATACGTGACGTTATCTGGGAAGATACACGTTGACAGACACGAGATAACTTTGGATACCCCAAACTCGTGTGAATAATGGAGTACGTTGTCATTAATAAGCATGTTGTCCCGCAGGAACGAGTGCTGCGGAACCCAATAAATCAGAGCTTGGTAGGTGACACGGGCATAAGCGTCCCCTACCTTGTATTTCATGTTGTCGTATAGGCCACCGACTACGAGTGAGTGTCATAGAGTGCTACAAGATACGAAAAGCGAGGGATAACATACCGAGCGCGGCGAGATGAATGACATATGTTGGTTTATACTTATCGAAGACCCTTTTGGCCTGCTCGGGATCCCTGCAGAAGCAAAGCTAGAAAGGTACAAAAGGGATGCCCGAAGAGGTTGCAAAGTGACAAACCGCAGATCGGCGTCTTTGGACGAAAGGAAGACCCATGCCTCGCCCTCCCGTCTTCCGAATCTCGATCCTACAGGTTCGGTGTCGACGATATGTTGTATTCCATGACCGACGAGGCCAGTTCCACCAGTGACAAGGACAACGGATTTTGGTTGCTCAACCGGCATGAGAAAAGAAAAGGGATGATGCGAGTATGTATCGCCGGGGCGATTTACTTTTTAACATCCCTCATACGATCTGCGCCTGAATTTCCAAAGCTGGTGCTGCATTCCCACGCCTTGCCCCTTTCCCTCGCCCGCGTAACAAATTAAATTCGCCCTACGCCCGCGGTTCAATTGTCTTCGAACGTGTCTGTCACAGGCACTACGTATTGTCGCCGCGTCAGGCAAACGATGTTACGCAACGGAGGCGAGATGAACCAGGAACTGGGCGACTCGGCGATCGTTCAGAAAAGGGGTAGTCAAACATCTTCTTAGGTACCCAATCAATCACACTCCACAGAATCACACTCCACAGGCTACGTCTAATATAATCTGAACATTAATAACGTACATGCTCTTCCCATTACTGTAATTGTGGCCAGCTGTTTTTGTAGCCAGAGCACGGCCCAGGGAAGGGGGGAACACGACGTGGCCCCAATCCACCTTCACGACCCGACCTTGTTCCCGCCCATCACGGATCTGGCAGACTGGCAACAATCCGAACAAATATACAGAAATCGATATAAATATAGCAATATCCAAATTCGCTTTTGCGCGTTTACGGTGGCTTGGCGTGTCGCAGTTGTCCAAAGATATGACAGCCGTCACTCGGCGATTACCTATAAGTAAGCCCTTTTGACTCATTTGTACTGGCAGTGGCCGACCTACAGTGTTGACAAAATATCTTGCATGGCTTTTTAGTACACCAAATAGTCACTCTCGCCACATCGGCTCTTTTTCAGACCCTGTAAATACCTACTGGCTGTCTTTGTGATTCTTTAGGGAGCCCAATTTGAAGCAGCTGGCCCCACTTATTGACCAAATGTCATGCCCTCGTCACCGCTCAAATTCAAACTCCGGTGACCGCCAGAGGAACGGCGATTCAGGAGGATTAAGAACACATGATACATTAATATTACTGTGATGCATTACTGACTGTCCATCAAGCGGAGCTCGAAACCGTCACACTCTGTACACCCCTTTTTCCATGTCCCCTATCTTGCTCAGAACTCCTCAGAACAGAACCTCTTGTAAATCGGTATATAGAATGCTAAGATGTCTGTGGTTGATGTCCGGATTTTATGCTATGATGATTAGGATGACAAATATCTCGTTTTTCATGATTTTGACCCCTTTTCTCATTCCTCATCATGAAAAACAAATCATGGAAAAATCATAGAAAGGTGCACAAGATTTGAAAAAAAAATCAGAAAAAAGAATGGAGTGATTTGACGAAGAATTGATCATGTACGAGCAGATTGTCAATAAATGGGACACTGTCAATAGGTCGGCCACTGACAGTATGTTTAATTCCAAGGAATGGTCCATCCTTGTCTGCATTTTCCTTTTTCGGACCACGGGGATTGCGGGGCCTCGTGGTCGATGCCCAGAGCCGAATGGGTGGCATAGTGACTCTAGTTCGGGGAACTCGAAGAAAGCTGATGTCACCTGTGCTACACCAATATTCGCTCTCTTGTAAAGACACGGAGAAGAATGGATGGCAAAGTCTTAACGTCAATGTAATAGCTCAGTAGGAACACAAGTAGGAAGGAAGGGGTTGAAGGGGTTGATTTGAAGAGTTGGAATGCATGAGAACGATTTGGTTTTCATTCTTTGTTTCTGGTCTTCATTTCAGAATTGGCAGCTGGTACTTTTGTCTGTCTTAAAGGTGAACTGTCAACTTCGTTTCTGTGGAGTTTGAGTGGTCTACAAGAAAACGAAATATTGCCCAGGAGAAAGGCCCTACTATTCTCGGACCAGTCTGGCGTCACTTCCAAATCGCCGAGCCACTTCCGTCGCCTCCTACATCCGTCTTCATCCGGGACACGCCTACTCGAGGCAGGCTACCCTGGCGGTAAAAATTTCCTTTCATCCGATGTCTGGATGAGAATAGGTTCGTACCCAGGTTGTCGGGAATAATAAGTATATACCCCAGGCTAAGGTTAGCGCTTCAAGAAATGGTTTTGTCGCCTTTAATCAACCAAGGAGGGAAGAGGCAAGGGGAAACAAGAGAGAACCGGGAGGCGCTAGTACGGACGGAAGTTCCATGACGCCGCTGTTGAAGACGTCGAGATACGACTTGGAGGCAAACGGGGATGAAGGCGAACGCGAGGGCACACGAGAAAAGAGAGAAAGAAGTTGTAATTCGATGCCTTCCTCGATAGCGATACATGGAGAGCTGCGCCGGGCGCACAGGAAAAGTTGTCTGCGAAATGGCACAAAATATAAATATAAAAACGTTGATGGGGGTACTAATGGCTGCCAAGCCGATCGTTGGAAAGACAGGGAAAAAGAGGAAGGACAAAGAAGGAGAGGCTGTGGATTGGTTCGCTTCGCAAGTACCTTGATCGTTGAGGGGTGAGGCCTGTGAGGCGTATCACGAGAGTAGCCCCATATGGTTGGTGGGCGGTTGGCAGTGACTCACTATCCGTGGAAGAGCCCTTCTCCCTTCTCAAGGGGTTTCGCATCTTCCTTCTCTCCCTTATGAATTCGATGTTTCTGTCTGCAGACCTGCCAGGATGTTATGAATATGGAGTATGGAGACGGAGCTGAGGCAGAACGAAGGAACGCGGCGAGAAAATGTGGCGTGCACGTGGACGGCCCGATGTCACGTTTGATCTGCTCTAGTACTAGTCCAAAGCGCCCTTCCGAAGCATTCAATTCCTTACACCAGTGTGATGAAAATGCTGTGATGGAATTGTGTATCACTAATATACAGGCAGAAGCTAGCTCACAGCATACCTCAGCATCAGTGGTAGTAATGTCTATTCCATCCGGTTGACGTTTCAGCTTGACCAATTGATCTTGCGGCCTCGTTAAAGTGACAGTGCTTGGCGTGTCCTGTGAGGCGTGACCACATTGCTGAAACCACTTGGCGATGGAGTCGAGAGTATTGCAAAACATGTCAAAAAGACAAGGAAGACCCGAAAACAGGTGTTCTCAAAAAGATGTGATTAGAAGAAAGGCCTGAATCCGAAGACATCAGTGAATCACAGGCAACAATCCATACAATAACACAAGATACAATTGTCGTCCATCAAACCGAGTAGTACGTGTCCGCAACTACAAAGGTTCATGAGACGATCAGAGATATTAAGGTTATAAGCGTTGCATAAGATAGCGTGACGACGAGCTGCGACGACGAAACAAAGCTAAGTCTGGCAATCAAAAATCAATTTGTTGCACATTCGACTGGCCTCTACTGCCCCGCTCCAATCCACATCTCCTCTGGAAAAGTCATGCCTTTAGCACAGGGGCTTGTGTACCCCTGCCCAGCCGCTCATGTGCAGCATCGGCGAGTTCATACGCGGGGCGATAGCGCGGCGTTGGCGCGGCACGGTTGGCAGCTTCGGGCGAAGCGCCGGCACCCCCCTCAACACACCCATCTTGTGGTACTCCTTGATTAGCTCCATCTTCCGCAACTGCCTGTTGGACGGGGCATCCATGGCATTCCGTGACGGGGTCGCTGATAATCATTTGAAGACTCGTGATGTCGGGTAGATCACCTTGCTCTCGTTGCGTCGACGGAGGGTTGGGCGGTGATGTGCCACTGGGTTCGGTGTTGGCGCCACAGGGTTTGGAGATGGGTGAAGTAGTGGCCGAAGTCATTTTAGTTGGTGCGGCGGTTTCTGGGAGGTTGTGGGGTGGGTTCAAAAAGGAGCCTAGGAGTCGAGCTGATGATCGAGTCAATGGTATATAATTGATCCGAACGGCGCTCACGTGACGTTGCCTTGCTGCGGCTGCCGTCTTCGTCATCACACACAAGCAGTGCCGGATTTCGGAAAGTGTTGTACGTTGAACCAAGAGAGGTGTATCTGGCGCAGCAAACAAAGAATTCGAGAGATGTATAAGAAGAGAAAAGCAGACGGACCCCTCGTCGTACAAAGAGCAATAGGGTATTTTGAGCCGGCGAAGGAATGTCCAGACGTCTGCGTAGCCCCAGTTGATGATTGGGTGTACGCGTACGAACGGTGGCCAGTCTGGATCGGTCTTCACGCGGAAGCCCAATGTCGCTGGACACCTGCAAGTAAAACCGACTGGCACGCCAGTTAATGGAGGGCGCACCTCCATGTGGGTCAGCTCGCCGCGTGCCGATAAGTATGGCCTCCACCGTAGGGAAACGCGCACGATACAACTCTAACGCTTCTCGCATGTTGTTAGGGCCATTGGTTGATGCGTCACCAATCCGTGTCGACGTCTCGAGGAGACGGGGTGGTGTACAGGTGAAGATTGACAGGTTGTAGACCCGCGCGGCATGAAAAATGAAAGCTTCGAGGGCAGGAAAGGGTGATGGTACCGGTATATAGAGTGCTGGGATAGCAGGGTGGATAGTTCTCTTGGCAAGGGCGGCAGCATACAGGTGGAGGAGGATAGTACCTGGATACTGTGGGTAACCATCTTGACGATGATATTTATAAATCGCTACATACAGTCCTTGCCACCATTGAAGCTCAGAGAGACTTTATCTGGACTAACAGGCAAGCAGTTAGCAAATGCATAGAAAAGTGACACTGACAATAGGCTGAGAGTGGAAATGGGTCGCGCACCCATACTCGTCGAGAGCGTCATCAATGACCTCAAGCGCTTCCTTGACAAGAGTGGCGATGGGCTCGCTGGACGCAGCAAGAGCGTATGTCTCATTAGCGAAGGTTGAAGGATCAGAAACAACCATGATCGCTTTCTAGGGTAACAAGCCAGCTGATTGACCCCATATAACATACTGTCCCACGTGATGGCGATCTACGCAAGTAGCCTCTACTCTATCTAAGTTTTCACCTGCTCCTGACTCTTTTCACTCACGCCCTCCTCAAGCTCTTCCATCAAAACTTGTTCGTACCGCTGCGGTGGCGGGGAAGTAATAGATTCGACATGCTTAATCCATGTGTAGTACATCGACCCGCCAAGAATGAGTATGATGGCTGAAATACGGCCTCTGCGGTCGTTATGTCAGCGTCACACAGAAAGACTGATGATTGCCTGTAGCCTGTACTACTCACGAGGTCAAGATGTCACCAAAAAGAACGACACCGAGAATGGATGCCGCAACACCTCGAACTGCAGAAGAAATCATGTGTGTTATCGGAGATGTGACCTGGATCGATAGGGCGCAGGCAATGGAGAGCAGAAAACCGACACTGCCCTAAGCACAAATTTCATGCAGAGAAGAACATTCAGACAGGCCCATCAAATAACTGAACCAGACTTACCGTGATTACGGAGCCAACGAAAAATGTCCAGAGCCCCTCAGCGCGCCCAGAAAGGATTTCAAGCGCAGCTGGACCCTCGCCGACAATTATGATGAACGGTAAAAGTAACAAAGCGCTGAGCAAGTTGGAGTACCAGCTCATGGACAATGCACTACCCTCCACAACCTGGAATCCGCGCTTCATCACAGCGGCGTGAAAGGCAGTCATCACAGAACTTGCGATGCCGAAAAGAATACCACGGTTAGAAACATGGACTTTGTCGAGGAAGACGCCAATAAGGAAGCCAAAAGTGACGACTGAGCACGATAGGAGGATGCGAAAGCTGGGGCGGGTCCGCAGCATGATGTAGGATGTAAGAACGGTGAACGGGAGGAGAAGACCGCGCGCAACCTGGTAGAAGGATGCGTCGACGAATCTTAGACTATAATTGCTTGAGCTTTAGGTGGGGACGGTGTCAGAAATAGGAGGTAATACACGTCGTAGAAGATTCACCTTAATGACAAGACATTAAGAATGACAGTTGAGGCGAGACCGTTCATAATTGGGCGGTCTATGCGCATCATTGGTACGGTAATTATTTTGAAGGTATGCCCGAGACAGAAAAGAATGACAGCAATGATCAACTGGGTGAAGAGGAAAAATAGTGGCGCGCTTGTGACGTTTAGAACCCATTTGTTACTGGAAATATCGAAGTGTCAGAAGAACAAGTGTCAACGAGGCAGCATAGATGAGGGCATACACCATTACCATCTAATAGCCAAAGGAAAGTCAGGTTGTCGAGAAACTAGACGTCAAACGTACCGCAAGTGCAGCGACAAGATAGAACGAGACCGTGGCAGTCTGCGAGGCCAAAAGTTTTAGCATCCGGGTGAGGGGAGGTGAATGCTGGATGTTACGCACGATGTGGAGTCTGTATGCCGTTGAATCTGTCATGGTGACGGTGGGGGGTATGGAGGCAAGGGAGCAAAGTGCGAGTGGTTAAGAAATTTGGGTTGGGAGGCAGTTGGGAGGGTAGAAGTGGGGATGGGCAAAGCGAACTAGCGACATACACAAATGATCTGTCGCTGTACAGGAATCCCCACGGAGATGGAAGCGCAGTGACGGGTGGCGAATATTTTCAATATTTACTGTATATTTGTCCCGGATAAATGTCCCCGCTCCTTTACACATGACCAACTCGGATTCGGACACTCTCGCACCGCCACCGCCCACGCTCAGGCATGAATGTGCGTGTTGGTTCAGAAGAATGGATGTATTCTTATCTGTCTAGTTCCCGAGGATACTATCCGTATTCTCCTTGCCACGGACAATCACATTGGATATCTAGAACGTGACCCCATCCGTGGACAAGACTCAATCAACACCTTCAAAGAAATACTGCAGCTTGCAGTTAAAAATGATGTGGGTTGTAACATACCGCGCTGATATTTTCTCAATTTTCTCAGGTAGACTTCATTCTTCTTGCTGGGGATCTCTTTCATGAAAATCGCCCATCTCGCGATTGCTTGTACCAAGTTATGAGCCTACTGCGAGAGTATACCTTGGGAGACAAACCAGTTCCGATAGAGCTCCTCAGTGATCCTACCGACGGAAAAGCTGCAGGTTTCTCGTACGCCAACTTGCCCCTTTTCCGACGCGCTGTCCACTCAGCCTATGTAGCTTTCCAGCTATCAACTATGAGGACAGCAATCTCAACGTCGCAATCCCTGTTTTCTCGATTCACGGAAATCACGATGACCCACAGGGTGCTGGGCCGGTCAGTTGACATTAGTTTTCCGGCAGACCGCCCTTTCATTTTGTTTGATTTTTCAGGAAGGTGCCCTTTGTGCCCTTGATGTGCTGTCTGTGGCAGGACTTGTCAATCACATTGGAAAGGTTGAGCTTCCTCTCAGCGATGTCCCTGCTGATGGAATCGCCGTCCGACCTGTGTTGCTGCGCAAGGGCAATACGCACCTAGGTCTATATGGTATCGGGAACGTCAAGGACGCGAGAATGCATTTTGAACTGAGGAGCAATCGCGTTAGAATGTATATGCCAAAGGATAAGAGTGATTGGTTTAACTTACTACTCTTACACCAAAATCGGTACGGAGACTTCGAACTGCTCAAATGATTTGATTCTATTGTATACAGGGTCAAGCATGGGCCACAAGAATTCGTTCCAGAGGGTCTCTTTGATGATAACATCAATCTCGTTGTCTGGGGTCACGAACATGACTGCCGCATCAGGCCCGAACCGGTGGCGGGCAAGCGATACTTTATCTCGCAGCCTGGGTCATCCATCGCAACTTCCCTTGCAGAGGGCGAGGCTTTGGATAAGTATGGAAGAATCTATCTCGTCTCAGCTTCCACATCTCACGGTGCTAATGGTCTTGTTCAAGACATGTTGCACTTCTGAAGATCCAAGGGACGGAATTTGAATTCACCCCAATTCCCCTGCGCACAGTGCGACCGTTCGTGATGGATGAGATACTTCTTACGGAGGTTGCAGAAGACGAAGGCTTCGACGTTACGAATCAGATGGAAATTACAAAGTACCTGAAACTAAGGGTGACCTATTAAGTTTCACGCCTGGAATCTGGCTCAATTTTATTCAGGTTTCCGAGCTGACCAACAAGGCAAACGATATATGGGACCAACGTAACGCCCAGGCAGTAGAGGATGGCGAGGCAGAACTCCCTCGCTTGCTTCCGCTTGTCCGGCTTAAGGTTGATGATCCTCCTATTTCGTTCCATTAACGGGTCTTTAAGGCATGCTTCTGTCCAGGTTGATACCACTGGTGTACCAGCTATGTCAAACCCGATCCGTTTTGGCCAGGACTTCGTGGGAAAAATAGCAAATCCGCGGGATGTTCTGGTCTTCCATCGCGCAAAGAAGTCTGCTACGCGGCGCGTTGTTGCAGATGAGCCTGAATTAACTGGCCTTGACGGAGACGAGGAAGGGGATGGAATTGATAAGCTGGCTGCCGGGCGAGTGCGAGTGCACTCACTCGTACAAGAGTATCTGAGTGCGCAGGAGATGCAGTTGCTTGATGAGGCTGGCATGTCAGATGCAATCCAAATTTTCGTGGAGAAGGACGATATCCACGCCATCAGTAAGTATGTGTCAACAATTTAACCTTCTCGGATGTCCCGAGGCCAATTGAATATAGACATGTGGACGGGACGCTCCGGGCATTTATCAAGGACGTGCAGGCGAGTGGTGAAGTTCCAGAAGAGCGGCTGGATGATGCGGTGAGTAAGCCACTATTTGGAGTTGCTCCGTACCTCACCCGAAACCCCCCAAGCTCGAAAGGGTGCGTGAGGAACGCGAAAGACAATATGCGGCTGGACAAAGATCTGGCAAAACGGGCGGAGTGAAGGTTTGCGACAGCGTCCTATCGGGCGTTCTCACTATATACTGATATTGTCTAACAAGGGGAAGGCTAAGGGTCGTGCCGAAGCGGACGACGATGACGCTGTGTCAGTTGATTCCATGGCTATGGAGATCGACGAGCCAGGTAGCGATTTCGGTTCAGACATAGGACCATCGTCAAGGAAGAAGGCTGGGACAAGCAGAGGTAAAAGGGCAGCACCGTCTACGGCCAATAAGAAGGCGTCAAGTACGAGGAGGAAGGGCATGGTGAGTGGGCCCTTACACCCCGCTTCCGATGTATGACATACACAGGTGGAGGCTGAGAGTGACGATGAAGACGACGAAGAAATAGACGAGGTGCCGAAATCAACAACAAGGACTAAACGCGTGGCCGCGCCAAGGTTCGTATTCAATGTTTCTTGTCTGTTGCTAAGTGCAGTCAAAACTATCTAATAGTAATAAAAAAACGGGCAAAAGGACTTCTGCTGCCAATAAGCAGACAACACTGAGTTTCGCGCCTTCTGGCGCTGCTTCTGGGCGGACGTCAACGAGAGCGGCAGCCGGGAGAGCGCGAGGGAAGGTGGCTGACATTGTGAGTATCTATACTCCTGCATATAGATACTTATCGCCACATATCACACCCTCAGGTTGACGAAGACAGTGATTGATCCTTTCTTCGTAAAGAAAAAGCTCATGTTGAACACTCGATCGAGGACTTTTCTTTCTTTCTACATATATTAACATGCACCTTGGGATCAATTCTTGGGGTACAGAACCCTATCGTTTCTCTTTTCTACCACCTTGGCGCAATAAATCTTGAAATTTTGTTTCTGGGTATTGCAGGGAACGATAAGTGTGACAGTGTCATGAGTGCATGACGCGTAACGACGTAACGTGCACGCGCCATGTCCGTCTCTTCCGTCCGTCCCTCTGCTCTGTTGCTGTTAAGCACGCAGCGCACACAGCTGGAAAACCGTACTTCCCGATGACAGGTGACTCTTTCTCTGCGCACGGGCTCTGCGCCATCTATCACCCCTCTAGAGGAGCAAGTTGACTGTGGTTCCAACATCCCATCGTCATCCCCCAACCCCTTTCCAGCGCGATCTACCAGCTCAAAGCGCTCAACTTCTAAGCGCAAAATATCAGATGATAACGAAAACGTCCTTTCCAGCTCTTCTTCTTCAGGTAGAAGTCAGAAACCCTCCGAGACCGAGTTGTGCTTTCATTACTCAATGCCCGGAACCTATTCACAGAACCCTCGTGCGATCATGGCTGCCCATACCTCATCAGTTTCATATGCCCCTGCAATTCCCCCTGCCCCAGCAGATTCTCGCATGATACATGCGATCAAACATCTCATCGAAAGTGTCAAGAAGTCCTGTGGCGAGAATGGTGGCGAATGACTGTCGTCGGGAGAACTCACTTCTTCCTAGAAGATATGAAGGCAGTCGAAAATTATCTCATAATTGGGGACGATGAGTCACTTTCACGCCGTTGGGTGAGAGATCCGCTTGAACGTCATGGCAGGAGTAATTAGAGGGTGAGAAGTCGGTGTCCAGATTTGGCACGTAGTTAGTGGTGGGCTCGCGTGACTGCCCGCGATTCATATGTGATGTACTTACTAGACCTTCCGCCAGAATTATTGATACGGGTCCTGGATGTTGCCACCGCGATCCATCCAATACCAGCTCATGTACTCGTCATCAACAGGTTCATATATGATATCGCTGCCCCGATCCTGTACAGGCACCTCTACTTTCCCTCAATATCAGCAATGGCGCGCTTTCCCACAGTAATTTGGGGTTCAGAAACTGTCGGCAGACCAGGTAGCATCACTGTTAATTTGGCAGGGGCAGAAGTGGGCAGGGGTGCATTTCGTGACTTATTGCGTCTCCTCTCGAGGACCCGATTCCCGAGAGATGTCACGAGCTTGACCAAGCTGGAACTTGAGGATCTGTGCTTGTGCTTGCACTCCACAAATGACGGCGATACGGACGACCAGAGTCTCAAAGCCTTGGACTTTGTAGAGTGCGTTTTTTTACCTCATCAGTGTAAGTGATATTGGCACGACTATTATACTAACTATTATGCAGTCCTCAGAGATTCATTTGGACGGGACCGGATCCTGCGCACCACTTTTCCATTGCGGTGCGTTATGCACGGCCCCTCCAAAATCCGTCACGTTCTTTATCTCAAACTATGCACGCAGATTGTTGCCTCGGCCGTTAACGCCCTCTTTGGGCGTTTTCAGGCGTGGACGAGGCTGCAAGATCTGCATCTCGCGAACATAGCCTTTCCTCGAGACGCAAATGGACTTTTTTCGATGCTCCTCCCTACCCTGCGCAAGCTGTATCTTGGCCAAGCCACACTCTTCCCAGTCGTGCCCCTGGCATGCTTCCTTTGTGACCCTCATATGAACTCACTTGAAATCGTGCGACTCGTAGACTGTTATGTAGAGAGTATATGGGGACCGCGCGTCCGGCGCGTCGACCTCGAACGTGCAGTGGTTCAAACTCGGTGCGGTGGGATACCCTTAGTTGGTGAAGACGCGTGGTGCGGAGGACACTATGATACCGTTTTAGACAGGATACGCACCATCGTTCGGTGCGAGGCGTTGACTGAGAGAATAATTGGCGGGGATCGGGCTGATAGATTGGGTATCTTTGAATAACTTGAAGTATCATTGTCCCTCATTACACCATTGAAAGAAACAAACAGCCTGAGGATAATAGATGATGTGATCGACTCAGAAATAGACCTTACTCTGACGTCCCTAAACCCGAGTCTTGAGGTTGTCGACCCTGCTTCTCATTGGGTTGACCCGAACTTCCCCGCTTCCCAATTCTTGTCCCAAAGCCTTGCGAGCCTTCCTCGCCCTGCCCATTCGATCCACGAGCAGGCTCAGGACCTTTGGGATTCCGGATAATCGCCGATACTGCACTACCAGTGACACACTCTCCCGTGCTTCCCATGCCATCGCTGGTAGCCTCCGTTGTGCCAGCCGCAAATATGCGTTCCCGTGCAGCATTATATCGCACAGAGCGTTCCGCGAAGGTCTCAGCACCCATCGGAGTGGAAGCAGGCGAACTAGAAATATCGCTCGCGTCGCCCGTCTTCTGAGTTGAACGCTTTAGAATGCGAATGGGAGATTGGAAGGCTGAAGCCGGTGGCACGACGCTCGGCGTGATGGATCCCGTCCTCGGGGATGTCACTACGAGCTGAGGCATGGGAACCTGCTTGTTTCTGTACACACCAGGCGCGAAATCATTTCAGCGCGCAGAGCGGCGGGAATGACGGAAAGAAAAGACGCCGCACGCGTTGTCCCATACTGTCTGGTTGTCTTCTTCTTCCGAGCAAGTTTCTTCGTCCCAGTCATCCGGGATGGTGTTTGAAAGTGCGGCACCTTTATGACGTACCGAGACTGCCTTTCCTCCGTCCTGGATCTCGGGTGAGCACTCGTGAAGGTTCACACTTGGTTATCCACTCACGTCGAGCGGGGGGTCCCATGGGTCTGGGTCCGTGGAAGGTGTGTTCGACATGAGGTCTGAAGACAAATGACCGCCATGCACGGTACCTGCACATGGCATCACCTGGCCATCAATGCATCAACCTCAAAAAACAATTTGAAGAAAATCTACAATTCACGAGCGGATCTATAATGGGACAAAGTAGCAATTTTCCAATGTAAACATTACACTGGCATTATTATTACTGTGGTCTGACCGCACTACACTCCAGATGAACGTCATTTACATCTAGATATGTAGTGTCTAGGATATAGTAGAAACCAAGGAACCGTACTTGTCACCCCTTATCGCCCCTGAAATCCTCCAGTGCCTGTGTCCTGGGAATGGCAATCGCTAGGATACGATAAATGAAGACGAATACGCAACATATACTGCAAGGGCGGCGTGTCCTGTGCCATTGGTGCTGGTAATGGTGATGGGAGTCAAGGGGCGGGCGTTACCACGGCGGCTGCATGAGCAAGATCTCGTTCGGTTTCCGGACTGCGCACAACTTTCTCCAACGTGAATTGTTTCCGGGCTGAGACAGGAGGACAGTTCCGTATTAAAACAGAATCGTCTACACGAAGCTCTACGAGAACAGGAAGGTGTGAGAGAGGCGAGCGCGCGATGGCGATAGGAATAGTAGTGGCACATACGGTTTCTCTCATCGTGTACGAGGTATTTCTTACTCCGGGAAATGCGCTAGAGTTGGCCACGACATATTGGGTTGTTGTGGAGAACATTATTTGAGCGGTCATGACGCACCTTGCCGGTCTTTGCATCGATGACCCAACGAGAGACAGTAACGGTTGCGGTCTTGTTCATGAAGCCAGCCTTTGTGACGACGCCCAAGAAGGACATGGGAGGCATATTGAGAGTGTTGAGAGACCGCTTACCATTTCGGGGATGCCGACCATCGGATATTGTGCCGATATGCCGAGTAACCGTGCACAGCCCAGTGACAACCTTCCGTCGGTCTGTTCCTGAGCCCGACATGCTTCCGACCGTACTGGTTTCTCTCGGACGTTTTACTTGACCTCCTCGACTTCGTCAAACCCTTAACTTTGAATTGTCCATTCGCTCGGATCAAGGCGTAATACCTATTTACATGGGAACTTTATCGCCCCTTCACCTTCGCCCTTCTTTCGGCCCGGTTCCACTGAATGTGATACTTCAGTCATCATACTGGAGTACTTACTAAAGTTCCTAGTTCCTATCAGGTCCTTGTTTTTTTTCGCCAATCTCGTGTCCTATTGGTTCCAGGGTTCTTCCCTATCCTATCTCAAGACTCCAATATTCCGGTTTGGCCCGACCAAACCCCATGTCTTTGGGAAACTTATACGGCAGATCGAGTTGTCGCGACAGTCGCGTGCCACAACATTCCTTGTGGACCGGGTCGCTCGCTCTTAAGCCCAACCTAAGCTCCGAGACACAGTGACACAGTTGTGTGTAAAGATATATGGTACTATATTACCCCGCCGAAAACTAGAGCTCCATTTACAGACGGATCGATACGGCTTCGCGTCGAAATCTACAAACGGCAGAGTACAGCACGGGGATCAGGAACCCGCATACCCCACTTAGAACGTAGCATGTGCTACGTTAGATCATGATCAACATGAATTCGTTCAGCCCTGCAGGTACGTGCCGTATTCATGTTATACTGTTGTTGACTATTTACCTTGTGAGCTCACTGTGTGTTTCATAGTAAAGCCTCCTTTCATTCCGAGAATTTTTTTTTTCAATCTCTTGTGGTGACGCACCAAGAAGGCTTTTACGACGTCCGAGCCAGGGTCGAGGCATGTCACTCAATGGCTATAATGACGTAAGCAGAAGCGAGGCCGACGTTCGGCTTCGTGCCAGGGCACACAGGTACTTCTAGAACGCTGGGCAGACTATTCCGGCGACACAGTTCCCGGCTCCCGAAGTGAAAAAGCTGCCTAATTCTCAATCTTCTTCGGACCTCGGTCTAGACATAAAAAATACTACCATGGCCTTCGTGTGGCACTGCTATCATGCAATTATTTTGCAGTGAACTTCTTGGCTTCTGTCGAAGGTGACAAGCAGAGTCAACATGTGTCCAAGGGGTTGTCTGCCATAGAAGGTTGGTTGGATTGGTATCTTCGCAGTAATGCACATTTCAAAGATATAATTGAAACTAGCGGCTCCATAAAGACTGGTACTGTATGTATGCCGTACGCGCGCGTAACGAAGTGACTGCTGTGAACAACCCTACATTGAGAGGTCTGTTGGCATACCAATTGCCTGACCTGGTGCAAATGGGATCTTCAGTGAATATATGGACGCATGATGGTGGAATTCCCCAATGGTATGCGTTGTAGCTCGGCGATGGCTCAGCCTGTTCAGGGCATTTGCATGGAGATATCGCGTCTGACTTTCGATCCCTCCTTGCGTGCGTCGGATGCCAATGGTTTGTTAGGGTAACCGACATAGGACTAATGAGGAGAGCTTTCAAAAAGGACTCGGTTGCTTGAAGAAGAAGCCAAGTAGCCAGACTACAAGTAGCAAAAGGACATAGATGTATGTTGCGCAGCAACGCTGACTACAGCTGGGTAAGGATATTTATTTGAAAAACGAGAACGAGCCGACGGTACCGAGGCGTTCGATCGATCACACGAACTCAAGATCCGGAATATAACAAGGAACATTGGTTTTCAGGGGAGATGGGCGCCGAGAGGGTAGATGAGATCCGAGAGAGTGTCAGAGGGATGAGGTTGGGTGAGAGGTGGGGGAGAGGAGAGAGAAGAGAGAGGCATTCAGGAAATTTTTTAGTGATGCGGGTGCCGGGTGGCTGCGGAGTCGGATTGAGTGGAGGACCGCAGGAAGGGATGTGGGTTGCTCCAGCTCTTCCTCGCCATCTCGCCGATCGATCGTCCCTCGGCCACAGCCCCCGGGTCAGCGGCTAGTTGCCTCGTCCGACACTCGTCCTCTTCTTTTATTCAGCCATCCATTGACCTCCTCGTGCGTATCTCTTTTCCTCATGAGCGCCCATACGATGGCCCCTTACATTGACCACCCTCATACAGCCATCAAGTCAGAGTCGCCCCCCCTTCAGTCCGTCGCAATCTCATCCATAGGACAGTCTTACTCTCCATACCCCAATACCGACCCTCTCTTTCGTTTTGGCACAAAAGACCAAAACTCTCTGCCACCCTTCAGCTTTATATCCCGTCCTAGGTCCTCTTCTTTTTCGCCACTCTCCTCAATGTCTCACCTCAACGCGTACTCTTCTGCTGTCTCTGGCTCCCAATCTCATTTTCCCGTACCCCCCGCGGATGATCCAGCTGGCCTCACGCCAACTGACGAATATGACGACGGCGATGACACCGGTGACTTCCCCTCCGTGTCAGGCTCGTCCAAAATGGATAAGACGGTTCGCAGAAGAAGTAGTAAAGGTGCGTCACGATTGTCTCCTTCCCGTGTGGTCGTACTGAGTATCGTCCTTGAACTAGCTTGCGACCAGTGTCGTAAATCCAAGTGCAAGTGTGAGAGGACATCCCCAAATGAGCCATGCAGAGCTTGTATCATGTTGGGAACACGTGAGTCTTTTATTGTCCGGTTTGTATGGATATTATCAGTGTTCTTGTCATTTCCCTTACGACCTCGTTTGTCACTGGCTCAGGGCTGACAAAATTACGTTTTGTTGCCTTTGAACATGTCTAGATTGCACATTTCTCGGTCCATCGCGCAAACGCGGTCCCCCAAAGGGATATATCGACGCCATAGAAGCACGCTTGCATCAAACGGAGGCTCTGGTGGGCATCATGTTGGCTGCTAATGATTCACGAGCAAGGAGTTTGTTGGACGACATGTCTCAGGTAATTCAATTACGAACTCTCCGATAGCGAGTCAATTTCGGCCGTCATCTAACCAGCTCTTCTAGGATCCACTGGCATACGAGATTATTGAACGTGTGGACAACTCACCGTACGGCGTGAGAGGACGTGCACGAGCAGCGGAGGCATCCTCTGCCTCGTCCAAGGCACGGCCACATCCAGCCGGAGTCAAAACCAAGTCGAACTCTCCGAATTCTTCCTTCCATGCGACACAGTGCGTCCACTGTTGGATTTGGTCAACTTTTTGTTTTACTGAAAGTATTTTGTACTAGCCCATCCACCGAGTGGCAGGATCGCCTCGTCGACCATTTAGGTTCCCTTGCCGTATCCCGTGGGCAAGTCCCTCAATCACCGAGTTGTATCTCCCCAGAGCCCTCCAGCAATGGCCGTCCTATATTGTCTCTTTCCACAGGACACCCACGGTCGCCAGAGAGCAGTGAACCTCCTCGCTCTCGCCAGCGACGCACGTCCTCTCGATCTCCTTCCGGTTCTTTCCACTCCCTTCAATCATCCTCTGCAGGTGCTGGCACAAGCAGTGCCATCGTGGGAAGTGACCCCGTGGACGAACGCGAAAAGATTTGCACCACCGAAGAAAATGCACTCGTAAGCGAGGTTGGTCACCTCAGTTTGAATGAAGAGAGTGAGGTACGGTTCCATGGACAAGCAAGTGGCTTGCACCTATTGGATGTCAAGGATCGAGTAGACGGTCGAAATGAAGGGGGGATATGGTTAGTCGTTGGATTTCTGCTTTGGGCCGTTCACGGCTGGATTTGTCAACGAGGATTCCGCTGATTCTGCCATCTCAGGCGTTTCCCCAAAGCTCGAGTTTGGCCACCTTTGCCGGACTCTGAACCTGACCCTCAGTCGCACGGCAATGAAGAAGTCGTGACCTTACCAGATGCTGCAACACAGGAGCGGCTCCTGGAAATCTACTTTGCATATGTCCACCCCGCTCTGCCCATTCTCCACAAAAAGAGCTTCTTGGAGGAGCTGTGCGTCATCTAGCTGTCTTCCTGGATGTTGCATCAACCTCATTTTGCTGTTCTAGGGATGCCATCCGTCATCGTGACAATAGTTTTGCCTCTCCCTCCCCCTTGCAGTTTGGGCGGAGGCGACCGCATATATCCCAATTGCTCTTACTTGCAATATTTTCTGTCGCAGCCAGATGCACATCTACCCACGATAGTGATAAACCACCGTCGGAGAGCGCGATGTGGACTGCTGGTGATGTGTATCTGGGGAAGGCAAAGCGACTTCTCGATTCTTCCTATTCCTCCTCCCGACCAGCCACGTGCCAGGCGCTGCTTCTTATGGGATATCGCGAAATTGGAATCGGTGCGATGGCACAGGCATGGCTTTATGTTGGTATGGCTATCCGCATGGCCCAGGACCTCGGAATTCACAAGAGCGCGGATCAATGGACACGCGGTGGGACGTCATTGTTTACTCGTGTCGAGTTACAGGAGCGTCGCAGGATCTGGTATGCCTGTGTGATCATGGATAAATACGTCTCCACATATATGGGACGCCCGATATCCATTTTCGAACGAGATTTTGACACTGAGCTCCCAAGTATAGATGAGGTATGTCTAGTATTCTTGTGTTAAACTTAGTTGTCGTTGACCGCGTCGTAGTCCGAGGAGATGGAAGAATGGCAACCAGCAAAGTGCGACCGTGAGGTGTATAATTATCCGCCTTTCCCAATATATACACTGTCATGTTTCAAAGCCTCCGCCGCGCTTTGTACGTTGGTGGCGTCTCCTCGCAAGTTTCTGATCTCACATCTGTTCTGTCTCAGCTATCATTCTCGGCGAAGTCGTACAGCTTGTCTACGTTGTACGTCCTGGCCCAGGCCGCCATTCCGAGTCGATACGACTTGGGGGATTATTGGACAAGTGGCTTCTGGATCTGCCCGAGTACCTGAGGTTTGATCCAAGTAATTGGAAGAAACCGCACCCTCCGTCACCATTTGTTCTAACGCTGCATATGCAATATTGGTGTGTGGTCCTCTTATTGCACCGCCCTCTGTGAGTGCTTTCCTTCATCAAACAAAAAATACTCTATTATAACACTGCGTAGTACGAGATATGCATATGAGATGCGCACCAAGGGGTGAGTAATGGTTTGGGGCGTCATTAATTAATTATCTGATGATGGCGATTTCTGGAAGACTTGACGACTCTAGTGACCCAGAACTCCGAGTTATTTCCCAGAAAAATTATGACCTTTGCATTCAAGCGGCCAATCGTATCACGTCTATCGTTATGGCATTCGACGAGCACCTCACAGTGAGGCGTGCCCCTGTGTTTCTTTCGTACTACGTGTTCAGTGCTAGCATAATGCACGTCCGTACTCGTGGGTTAATTTTAGCCCTCCAGCGTTGATACTGTACTCATTCTAGTTTTAATAGTCAATGCTTATCCAGATGATCCACAAGCACGAAATGGACTGAAGACATGCATGGGCGTTCTTCATCGCATGTCAATAGCCTGGCCGAGCGCCGGCCGAGCCTGGGAGCTTCTCTACGGCAGCAAGGCAAACGTCCAGAATTCTGTCTGTTCTTTGTCAGCGAAAGACGTTGTCAGGACACAGAAGCGGACGGCGGATCATTTCCTTGACGATGACGCATCACTGTATCAAGTTGAGCTGCCATCGACGGCCCAAGATGGCCAGTCTGAAGCCGTGCATAGCCAGCCGCGACCCGAGCAGTCTACTTTGGGCGCTTCCCAGAACTTCTATCCGTTTAGTGATCGGTGGCCGGGAGAAGGTTGCCCAGGCGACTTTGTTGGAAGCCTGTCGACGTCTGTGCTCCCGCAGCAATACAGCACAGGGTTTTTCGACAGGGTCGCCGTTCGTGGTTCGAATGCCAGCTCCCCTGCCGACGTCGGTGTTGACTCTCAGCAAGAGCTGTCGGTCAGCCGTCGTGGATACCCTCGATACTGGAACGATTACTCGGCCTTGAGCCAGCTGGGAGCAGCACCCTTTGCAAACTCGCTCGAGCATGAAACCCAGCAACATCAACAATCCCCCCCACAGACTTATCCAATATCAGGTCAATATACACTTTGGTGAGCATTGTCCTCTTGCCATTTGCCCCTCTGACATGATATGCTGTACACTTTAGGTAATCTCACACGTCTCAGCTGGCTATTACCGTGTCGTCTTTCCCCTATGTAATACTCTCACTCGATGATACTTAAGGACGAATTGTTCGCCTTGGCGTTACATGACACTTCAGTCGTCTACGCTGCTGGTACAGCTAGAGGCGACAGACTTAAGGTGCATCGATTTATTGGAATCTCTGACAATGCTAGCGGCTCTATTATAATAATCCTGTACTCTAATAACTCGGTACTGTAGCCTAATATATTTATCGGATTTGGATCTTCGCTTTCCACTCGTCTGTTTACTAGTCGTGCACAAACAGAAGCCAATCAAGAGGCGATTGCCTCATGGGTCGGGAGATGGTGAAAGATGGGCCGCTCCAGATCGCATTGGTGTGTATATTTTGACTTTCTTGACTTTCTGCGGTCCAGTGAAAATAATGCCTTGGTGCTGCAGCCGAGCGTATCTCAGAGTGGGTGTGCTTTTTGGTGACACTGTCTCTCAGGATCTCGACCCTCAGGACCGGATAAGACGGGCCGACTCAGTCGGGTATGAACTTTTGTGGGAGTCCTCTCGACGGATGGGATTTTCAGTTTGTCAGCAGATTTTCTTCTTCGATAGTTACTGACTGTCAGTGTTAGCTGAACTCTGCTACAGTTCAAGTTTGGGATGTGCAGACATCCTGTACCGTACAACGCTTTGGTACAGCTGGCTGTAGCCTAGGTTGGAGGACCTCATGGCCTTCAAGTTTACGCACTTTTATGGAAAGGTGAGTGGTTGTGATTTACAACGACTGGTACTTCTCATGTGCTATTTGAAGGTCACATCTGGCCAAGTAACTGATTTACTCCATGCCAGGCGAATTGCAGATACGGACATTATCGGCCAAGAAGCCACCATGGGCCAGAATCTCTTGATGGACATTTGCCACATGTTGTACAGCATTTGAATATGAGGTGGAAACCTAGACTGGTACGTGGCAGTGCTTGACCGTGGCATCCACACAGGTAGTAAGGCCATTTTTTGTCAGGGCAATGGCATGTTAGCATTGTCACGGCTACAGATGAAGATTTCATGAACGATCCCGGTGATGACCTCGAAAATGCATTTGCAGAGTGACAATGCAGACTGGTGATTTCAGAGGACTTACTGTTGTCAATAGTTTACTTGGAATGTAGATATCACAACGTTAGAAATACGAATTTCACATATTACCAACATTTAGTTACAGTAGTAGGTGAACAACGTGTTAATAGCCCACGTTAGAAATGTGTCGGAGGGGGTATCATTACTAATGTATGTAAGTCCCTCGATAATTATTCACAGAAGATACCTCGTCCAAAACCAGAAAGACAGTATCTGTGTAACTTCCTGGGACCAAACGCGGAAACCAGGGAGTCCGAAATGATGGAGGGTGAGGACAAGGCGGCCAGTGAGGTAGGCAGATATTGCGAACGCGGTGAAAATGCCGGACAGAAGCAAGGCAAAGCCAAGTGTAGTGAGGAGAACGCTACCTGATTGTGAGGTGAGGACGTGGTAGGAGCTAGATAGCAAGAAGATTACTTACCCAGTAAAAGGAAGACAACAGTCGAGAATGCAAAAGCGGAACAAAGGGCAATCGTCGATGCAATCACAAGTGTGGTCGTTGATACGACACTGTAAAGAAGCACATTTGAATGTAACACGTCAAGGGCAGGGACTAATGAAGGCTCATACATGAACGCGAGAACAGGGAAGAAGCTGAGAGTGGCAAAGGTCGATAGAAAAACCTATACCCGAGAGCGGCAGGCAGAATTAGATGGAACTAGTCACGAAAGCGCCCAAAAAACTCACAAAAGATATCGGATACACCTCGGACAGGGCCCTAATGCGGTTTACAATGGGAAGAACATAACTTTTTCCAAGAATAACATAATGTTGGGTTGAATGAACATGTGTTACGAGGGGGGCGAAGAGCGTACCGTGAAAACGCCTGCCGCACAGATACGGCACTATCATCAAAGTAGTAAGCGAGCGTATCTTGTGGGTTATTTTGTGCCGCATGTCGAGGTCCCATGATGAAAATGATGTTTTCCGTTTTCCCGGGATGGTAAGTTACAGCGGCTGCAGGCAAAGCGGCCCGCATGTCTGCCAATGGCCTCGTCCGCATCAATATCGTCCAACAGAAAACTTAACTCTCTCGAAACTCGCCTTCATCAGAGTGCCCTTCTTTCAGGAAAAGTGAGTTTTTTTCCCTAGAAACGGAGCTCTCTTTGTATGCTAAATGCTCTGATGTGAAGCCGCTTTCCCAAAAAGAAATTGACGCTCTCGCTCCCGATCCCCATGCGCGCACAAATGCCATCAACTTCCTCCTTGCGGCAGTATGCGAGGTTTCAATACCTTATGTCGTTATGCTAAATGCATTTCTGTAGGGTCTTCTCAAGTTGATGAAAGATTCCAACGGAAATCTTTCTTACCGTGCCGTCCAAAAGAATGAACTTGACGTGTACGAAGGAGTGTTCTTTGCGTCGCGTGTAGTATTCCTGACCTCTGCCACAGGAAAAAGGGATTGAGTGGAGAAGAGAACATGGTTTTGGATCACATTCAGGTAGCAGCAAATCAAGGTGACTACCGACGAGTCCTTACTCCCGACTACGCAGCTTAGTTCACTCTAAGGGATATGGACCAAGCATCTCAAGGCAAAAACGGAGCTGCATCAGACAGTGATTGATCGCTGTTTGAAGTCTCTTGTCCAAAAGCAGCTCATAAAGGCTGTTAAAGGCGTCAAGGTTTTATTTATCCGTCTTCGTCCAAATGCCGTTCTGACTTCCTACTCTGTAGTATCCAACGCGCAAGATTTATATGATGGCCCATCTGGAACCGTCCGTCGAGCTGACAGGAGGGCCATGGTACACTGACAACGAGTTAGATACCGAGTTCATCAAACTGCTCTGTAGTGCCTGCCTACGATACATCAGAGAGCGGGTGTGTGACTACTTGTTTCATTTTCCCTCTGGGTTAATCCGACCACAATCAGACACTGCCGAAACACAAGCATAACGACAGCCGGCCGTCTTCGCAACCCTTATACCCAGCTTCCGCTGGCATTTCCTACCCGAACGCCAATGAGGTTCTTACCTTCCTCTGCAAAAGCAGGATTACGGAGACCCAGTTTACCGAGGAACACGTGGAAATGCTATTAAATGTTTTAGTGCTTGATGGGGATGTTGAACGAGTGAGCCCGTCATTCCGTTGTCTTTCAGCACCCCGTTGATGTCTCATGGCTATAGCTTCCAGCGTTCGGCTCTTCGATGTGGGTGGACAACGACGTCAGCGACGACTTGTCTCAGGATTCCTCCGCCACTGACTCTGGAGGGGTTTTGAGGAAAGGAAGGCGAGTAGGAAAGAGACAACCTGCAGGTGGCGAGACCACGACGAGCTCAGAGAACGGAAATGACCGTCCGCGAAAGAAATCATCTAAGAAGGCGCAGTCGTCCAGGGATAAGCGAAAAAAAAGAAAACGCGATCCCCAGGACATGGGCACCAGTGATGATGGCAGCGACGGGGATAACAATGCCAAAAGGCGAAAGAAACGGAAAATTGATGACGATCGCAGTGAAGATGAAGATGGTCCCAAGTTGAAACACGTCCCATCTACGTCGAAGAGGAGATTAGGTGGGGGGAGTAAGGTGTTGGAGCCGGGTTCACAGTCCGAGACAGATTCTTCACCTTCGGATAGCAGCTTGGATGAAGATTCGACACCCGCACGACGTATCTCAAATTCACGAAAGTCTACCATGCCTTTGCAGTCCAAGAAAAGAGCTCACGCGCACTCGCGCACTCCTTTAGCGTCCTTGGACGACAAGGTTTTTCGAGGCGCATATGTATATCGTGCAGTACGCCAGGAGCGCGTGGCATTGGGTTGGTCCGAAGCACCGTGCGGAAGCTGCCCTGTGTTTGATTTCTGCAAAGAAGGGGGACCTGTGGGACCTAGCAGGTGCGAATACTATGAGGAGTGGCTGAAGAGAGCGACGACTGCAATGGATTCTTGACGACAGACGACATATGTCAAAGGTCAGGTGACCTTGCCTTTCAAACAAACAATTATAATTTTTCGATTTCGAACGTCTGTCTCAGTCAGCCTCAGGCCTTCAGTCGTGCTTGCTCACGATGACCCAAGTCATACCCTCTCTCGGGTATCCTGGCGGCCGCTCTGCCTTCTTTACCGACCTCCATATTGACTTCCCGCGATGGTTGCGACTCGTCGCGCTTGTTCCGCTTGTCCACGCATCGATAGAGGGCCTCTCCTATGAGGAACTCTGCTTTCATATTCTAGGCATTTTACCGTCGTCAAATCCTCCGAACGTTCTTATTGTATCGGCTGATTGTATACGGTCGTCTGTCGCAGAAATGCTGTTTAAGGAGCCCTTTTTCGTCGTAAGATTGCCTTCTCCCCGCACCAGATCTACGGTTCCTCATATCTTCACCATTCAATATAGTGCCCACCTCCAGATGATGGATCGTCGTCTTTATCAACCTCTCGCTGGGTTTATGAGTCTTCTTTCGACACTGATCCTTCTCGAATCTCGTTCGCCTTTAGCATTTTACGGTGCATGAATTTGTCTCCTGGGTTATCGGTCCGTGATGCGCTTTCCAATCTCACCTCTGTTTCCCTTCCTCCAAGTTTATCTATTTCTGTATCAAACGAATCAAGAGGGCCACAAGACCCTCAGCCACTACATGATGGCCACGGGTGCTCGTCACCGCACAACTCCCCCACAGCTGCCGTTCGTGTTTCCATTCCACCTCGTATTGGCCCGCCAGCTCAAGGTGGACTGAATTCGCCGAATCAACAGACATCACGATCTGCCCTGGGCTCTCTAATAACTTTTGATCCTTCTCGGTCTCGTGGGCCCTTGTACCTACCTCATGGGGCCGTCCTCGTTCCGACGGAACTGACAGCCTCAGGGGAGATCGTTCACCTTGACCACGTGTCTAGCCATCTTTCCCAATCCCACGAGCTCCCTCAGCGACTCTATAGCACGCCTGAACAGTCTGGAACCAACTCAATTGTAGCGGGTGACATAGTCGGAGATTCTGCTACAAGTGCTCGACATAGGGCATCTACATCGGTTTATGCAGGCCATTTGGACGAGCCACCGAGCCACCTCTCGGTTGGTCGTTGCAATCCTCTCAGCAAATCCTATGCGAAAATCCCACTGTTCCTTCCCAGTCAAACTCCCATTCGAGATCCTTCCCAGGACGTTCTCTCTCCACAGGGATCTAGCTTGATGGACGAAGGGAGAAGATTGTCACGCAGTCCGATCCACTGGACAGGACAGCCCCGAACTGATTGTCCACGTTCTGACCTTTTACATACGTCACCGCTCCGACACGTTGAGTTGGAGGTTTGCCTTGATGTTGAAGGAGAATGGCCAGACAAATCCACAACAGGTCCACGGTTGCTTTCTGCAAAATCAAACCATGGGCTGCCACACCACCAGTCAGCTAGCCTTCCAAATGATCTAAGAAAGGAAGGGAGCGTCATTCACGATCCCATACCTACGGGGGAATGTGACATAGAGCCAGTTGAGACATCAGTGCGTGCAGAAATATAAGGAATTGTCAGACGAACGTTAATACGCGGATCACCCAAGGCATCGAAGCAAACGAGGTGCCTGCCTGACCATGCCAACACCCTCGATGTGCCTCTCTCTACACCGTCTAGCCCCGAGCGCAAAATATTGACACCATCTCCTCTGGCCCTACGCAACTTTAGAGAACATGAAGAGTTGACTCTCGCTGATCGAAGACGGACACACCCAATGAAACCCTCATTGAGTGGCCCCCAGTGCGCGGGACGACCCTCATCCTTCCTTGGAACGTCTCGTCCGTCCGTCATTGTTTACAAAGTTGCGACCGGTCCGAACCTCTCCGGATCGAGGGACATTATCCGAGTGTCCTATGGTGAAGGGCATCGGAAACGAACACCCCTGACAAATTCAAGCAATAGGAATAAGGAGCGTACTCGCCAGGGCTGTTCAACGAAGGAGTATGGCGACACAAAAAGGGACGATACGTCAGACTACCTGAACAAGAAGCAGATGCGACCCAAACGCTGTTCCTCACGGACACACCACGGCGAGAAGGTTTCCCCCTCTGGCCTACGAAGAGGTGATATAAAGATGTCAGGCAGTCTACCACCCGCTGAACGCGTCGAAGGAGACATGGCTTGGGATTTTGGTGCGGGTTCAGAAACATGCGTGCGGCCTGCGGATGCGGATCGTTCCCGCGTGCGCGTGGGTGGTCGCACTAGCGTACGTATGATACCCCGTACTGCCGTCAGTAGTGGGATAGGCCCCGAGGATACTTCGATGACCTCCTAGACGCCAATTGGCTCATTGAGGCCCGTATCGACGGTATTATTCTTAGGTTACCAGTGTCTTTCGTTTCTGGTATATACTCCCTTCGTGACGAATCGGAGGATGACGTGTGGTGAGCAGGTTGGTGGGAGCGGGATTGTGGGAGCCAAAAAAGGAAGTTCAGGCCTTCGTGTGCCACTGTTCTTGTTCTCCCTGTCATGGGCAACACCCAGTCAGGTTATACACTTACACGAACTGCTGCCACATTAGACTCGTTCATAAGTGAGCTTGGCCCTGAGATTGTTTACGAGAAGAGGTATGTACTCTATGTACTGACACGGGATCGACATGACCATCCGTTGCAAAGTCTCGGTTCATCGCGCTTTCTGAAGACTGTCCGCTGCCGACATCGAAATGGCCCAGTAATTGTGAAAATTTACATCAAACCTGACCTGGGGCTTAGTTTAAGCAGGTATCAGAGGAAGTTGAAGGGTATGTCGTAGAATCTCTCTGCTAATGTTGAACTAACGTGCTGGGTGCTAGCGGAACGGGAGGCTTTGCTTGACATTCCTAACGTCTACAGTTACCAGACTTTTATTGATTCTGACAAGGCTGGGTATCTAATTCGCCAGTGGGTCGCGAGTAATCTATATGATCGTATAAGGTGAGTTGTACCATCAAATTGGATGCGTGCGCCTTAAATTCCAACTCCCGATCCTTAGTACGCGCCCTTTTCTGAGCCCTGTCGAGAAGAAGTGGATAGCCTTCCAATTGCTAAATGCTCTACGGGACTCCCGTTCTCACAAAGTTGCTCATGGTGACGTCAAGTCAGAGAACATACTCGTTACGTCTTGGAATTGGATTTACCTCACGGATTTCGCGTCACACAAACCGACTTACCTTCCGCTGGACGACCCGTCGGACTTTGCATTCTACTTTGACACCTCTGGTCGACGTTCGTGTTACGTTGCCCCTGAGCGTTTTTTCGCATCAGGTTCACGCCCCGATGGTGCATCGGCTCTAGGGAACACTGATTGGCAGAACAACAATGCCCGTGTGACGGAGGCTATGGATGTCTTCAGTGCTGGATGCGTAATCGCTGAACTCTTCAGAGAGGGTGCACCCCTGTTTACGCTCAGTCAGCTCTTTAAATATCGAGAAGGAGAATTGAATCCCGACGGACTTCTGACTTCAATCGAGGATGTCGGTGTTCGCGTGCGTATTCCACCAGACGACTAGGTAATCCGTGGCCTGATTTAATCCTATTCCCTTAGAACCTCATCAAAGAAATGATTTCCCTCAATCCCTCAGCAAGGCCCACCTTTGATGCGCTCCTTCACAATGTCCGTGGCGTGGTATTTCCGGAAGTTTTCTACTCATTTCTGCACGGCTATATATGGCCTATCAATGAATTGCCGACGACACCCCCCTTCTCCACGTTGCCCACCATCAGTACCTCACCAGAAATCTTGACACCAGCGACGTCAGCCGCCTCAGCTCCTGCATTCACAACTAAAGCTGGCACTGTCACCCCACTGCATGTGGCAGATGCGAAGCCATCGGAAGCCGCGGTGCCCCGGGACGCGGATCACAAGATGGAGAAGATTTGGGCCGACTATGAAAGCATAGAGCCTTACCTCCTCGAGGATACTGGCGAGAACACGGTGACTGATGTTCGGGTTGACTACGCGCCTGCAGAAACACAAGGGAAGCCGTTTCAGGTCAGTCTCTCCTAGATGATTAGGTGCGTTTATGGAGATCAGACAATTTATATAGGACATCCTTCCCGTAGAACTATGCATTCCAAACAGGGACTCGAAGCTTTTGCGTACCAAGAATCTAAGATCACGCACAGCAACCGAAGGTAGCATTTTTAGTATCCCGTTTTATTTGATATTCATGACTTATACTTAGACGGACCTGCCCTTATCATTCTCGCTCTGGTTTGCGCCAATGTCAGGAATTGCTCTCAGCCGTCGAGCAGGTTGCGAGCGTTAGACGTCTTTCTTGCATTATCCGTCCATCTTACAGACGAGGCGAAGCTTGACCGATTGGTGCCATATATTGTCGATCTCCTACGTGACGATGCCGCCGTGGTTCGCGCTGCTGCCCTGAGGACCCTTTTGCAAGTGGTCAGTACTTTCGTATAGCTATGTGTCCATGAGTTGAACATCACACAGCTGTCACTAGTGAATGTCATAACTCCCGCTAACGCATCAATATTCCCCGAGTATATCATCCCTAACATCCATCCATTGGTTAACGATCCTGAAGTATCTGTGCGTTCCTTGTATGCGCAGTGCATCGTCCATCTTGCGGATGTAGCAGTACGATATTTGGAGATGGGCCAGGCACTTAAAGCCCATGGAACGTTCAAAGTCACCGCAGATACTGTAGAATATGATGAAGCCCAGTTTGAAGTTAGTCTAACTACCCCGAGATCCATATCTCTTGACTCCATCGTTATTAGGTGCCATACGACGCGGCCTTGCAAGACTTGCAGAACGCGATCCAAGAGCATCTTATTACACTACTCGTTGACCCATCCAGTGTCGTGAAGCGCGCTGTTCTGCACGATGTCTCATCTATGTGCATCTTTCTGGGGCGACAGCGTACAAACGATATCCTACTAAGCCACATGATTACATACCTGAACGACCGGGACTGGCATATCCGCTACGCTTTCTTCAACGCGATAGTGGACGTGGCAGCATGCGCGGGTGGAAGGAGTCTGGAAGAATACATATTGCCTTTAATGATCCAAGCTCTGTCAGGTCGGGCATCATCCTCCTTTATACCTTCCATCTGTGACTAAGCCAACTTCAGACGTTGAAGAAAGTGTGGTTGCCCGTGTCTTGACAGCACTTACCAGCCTTTGTGAATTGGGGCTTTTCCAGAAGATGCGAATCTGGGAGCTTATGAGTGCAAATCTAGGATTTCTTTACCACCCTAACTCTTGGATACGACAAGGTGCTTCTTAATCTTGGTCTCCAAACCATGGTTTACATTGTCCCATATCAGGTGCCACGGCTTTTATCGCCTCTGCGGCGCAGCACCTTCCATCGAGTGATGTCTGGGGCATCCTCTATCCTTCCCTCAGACATTTTCTTCGATCTGATGTGCATAGCATTGACGAATTTAGCCTTTTGACTGCGCTGAAGCCACCTGTTTGTCGTTTTGTGTTCGGTGTATCGTATCCTTTCTTACATACCATTACAGCTAGAAAGGCAAGTGTTTGATGCTGCGTTGCAATGGGCAATGAAGGCGGATAAAACGCATTTTTGGAGAGGCAGCAAGAAGCCCACAAAAATCGAATCACCCCATAACAGTGTCGCCGGAATTAAGAAAACAGCGACAACCCGCATGAAGACTGATGAGTACGTGTGACCTGCCTTCAAAAGTCGATAGCTAAAGCCTTGTTCAGAGACGAAAGTTATCTATCTAAGCTACGACAACTCGGTATGACACCAACCGAAGAGCCAAAGCTTGTTTCTATGCGAGATTACATTATGAAACTCGCTAATGCCATCTCAAGGTCAGACTATATCTCGTGCAGCGTCTTGAATTACCTAATGTCCCTTAGTTATTCCTTGCGCCAAAGAATTGACGAGGACACTAACGTTTTGAAGACGATGACTCACGTTGAACTACAAAAGCTCAAAGTTGTTCCGCAAACCGTCTTCTTGAGAACTCGTACAAACGACTTAGCCTCTCGCACGCCCCGTTCGCTCTTGACGCCTCGACATTACACGCTCGAACATCCTCGATCACCCCGCACAGACAGCTCGCGTCTATCACGACCACCCAGCATCGACTACGGCTTCAGTGGTGCGCCTTTTGAGGATCTACGCCGGAGGCTCACCGCCATCAACGGCTCCGGGGTTTCTCTTCCCTCTTCTCTTCCACATCGTCCATCTTCGGTGTCTGTTTCGAGTCCCTCGCAAGCGACCGGCCCCACCTTGGAGGATCTACCGGAGGTTCCTGACAGACCTGGAAGTCCCACTGATTCTGTACTATCTGGCCCAAATCCACCACTCAATCGCGCGATGATGCATCGCCTCCATGTCGGAAGTGGTGATGGGCAGAAGGCAGCACCGGCTATTGGGTCGTCAAAAACCAATGCGATTGGTCACCTGGAAGCCACTTCCAAGATGTTGCATGAAGGATCCTCAGAGCATTCTGGACGGACCTCTCCGGTTTCTGCTGCGGGAACGGTCTTGGGACAAAACTGGCGCAGGCCCGCATCATTGGCGCCCATTTCTACCTATGGTAGGCGCCCCACGCAAATACTTGCATTCTATGGCTGAATGTGAATTAGATGGTTACGAAGCTGGCGTCAACAACCTCCTGGAACACCTGTATCTGGACAGCAATCGAGAGTATCAGCACGACTTTGGGCCCCGAGTCCATGAAGGTCCCGTGCGTCGGCGTAACACTGTTCGCCAGAGCTTCATTCCTCGGGATGGTACTGCTGCTAGGCGGCCTGAAGCAACGCTCATTGCCCAATTAGCTTCTCACACTGACGCAGTTACCGCCTTTGCTGTGTCACCCGATCACATTTTTTTTGTCTCGACCTCAGATGACAAGACTGTGAAGGTCTGGGATACCGCGCGATTGGAACGGAACGTCACAAGCAAGCCAAGATTTTCGTACACACAACACCAGGCAAAGATCAAGGCAGTCTGTATGCTAGAAGGCGTACATTGTTTTGCTAGCGCGGCCGATGACGGGAGTCTCCACGTAGTTCGTGTCCACGTCAGTCAGGGTGGTGCCCTTCCGCGATATACCAAGATCAACACAATTCGCGAGCACCGAACATCCCGGTCTGGGGAATACATCACTTGCATGACTCATTATGACTCAGGTGCGCCACTCCGCCCTCCATACCATGACACTGCTCATGTTTCCCAATTTCAGAATCGGCGTCCAATCTTGTATACGCGACGACACACTCGACAATATGTCTTCTGGATTTACGTACCATGCGGGTTCTACTCACTATGGAACACCCGAACCATAGTGGACCCATTACGACCATATGCCTGGATAGAAGACATGCCTGGGTAGTTACCGGGACTGCCTCTGGTGTCTTAACTTTGTGGGATATCCGTTTTGGTCTGATGATAAAGACGTGGAAAACTGTCTCTGCCGCGGCCAGTGGTCCTTCTCGAATTCATCAATGTGTCGTCCATCCTTGTCGCGGCAGAGGACGGTGGATTATCGTAGCCGTGGAGACAGCACGATCAGCTTCCCAGAATGCCCCATCCATTTTACTGGAAGTCTGGGACATTGAAACGACGAAGTTGGTTGAGACGTACGGCACTAGGGTTATTTCTAAGGGCCCAGCTACTCTGGACGAACCCCAAGACCACTCTGGTGGCACGACAGAACCAACTGCAGCTGCAGCCATTGCTGCACTCGTTCGTGCGAGACAACATGGTGTGGGCGTCCAAGGAACTCGTCGTTCATCCGCAGAGGCACCCGTACGAGAACCGATACTCATCGGACCTTCTCCGGACATCCGTGCCCTAGTGGTGGGGCACGAATTTGGTGGCCATCCAGCCATCCATCGTTCTACAGGATCTTCTCTCAACTCTGAAGGATATTTTACTGGAGGGCGAGGATTCATGGTGAGCGGCTCGGAAGATCGCAAGCTCACACTTTGGGATCTAGGCAAAATAGAACGGACTACAGTCCTTAGCGGGGCAGAGTTGGAGAACGAGAAGCCGAGTTACAGGTACCCTTCTGCCGATATTCATAGAATGATCTAATTGCAACCAAATAGTTCTATTTCATCCTCTAGCAGTTCTACAACAACCTACGTTGAGACGTGGACGAGCTCTGAGCAAGCCAGTGGCCAGCAGAACCGCCCTCCGCAACGGATGATGTTGCTGAGTAATACTCAACAAAATCTGCTTCGGCCACACCAGGATACGATCACCGCGCTTGCTTGTATTGACTCTCCGTTTCGCTGTGGGATCATTAGTGGTGATCATGTTGGCGGAGTCAAGGTGTGGCGTGTTGATGGCACGGTAGATTAGATGAGATTGTGTTCATAGTTCGGATATCACCGAGAGATGAGTCAAGTGACTCGAGTCAGAATAATTTGCTACTGCGAATGCTCATTAGCCCCAGTCTGCTTTGGCGGAAGCAGGCCTTCTCGACTCTACCATTACGCTTGTATCCAAACCGTCTTTCCCCACATTCACCCATTCGCTCACTTTGGTCACGTCTAACTTCTATGGCCCATCCCGTCGTATCCTCGGGCTCTCTTCAGATCCCAGCACCTGAGAGCCAGCATACTGATGCTGTGTCAAGCAAAGTGCCAAAGTCGCAGAAGGAGAAGAAATCAAAGACGACCCCTGCGTCTCAATTTCCCTTGGAAGTCCGTTGCCACGCCACCACTGCCATTGTTTGTCAGTTGACTCACCACCTCTCTTCAGCTTCAGCCACCTCCACGTTTCTTTGACCATCGAGTCAAGATCTTTGAAGATCTGAGAGCAGAATATGATGTTTTTGTACAAGGTTTGCTATTGCCTTCCCACACATGAATGAAACTCACGATTGCTAGCACAACCACGCCAGGAAATTACTATTACGTTACCCAATGGCGCTGAGCGCAAGGGCACGAGCTGGGAGACTAGTCCGATGGATGTTGCGAAGGGCATATCCAAGAGTCTGTCCGAAAAGCTTGTGATCGCCAAGGTGCTAGTCTCATCCAGGGATTAGCGAGTATGTTTTGACTCTTGCATAGGTAGATGGTGAACTTTGGGATCTTGAGCGGCCGCTCGAGAAGTCGATAAAGCTGGAGTTGTTTGACTTTGAACACCCAGAAGGTGATGCTTTTCTCATTCCCCTCCCCCTACCTGTTTCACTTACCATCCTGTCTCAGGAAAAAAGGTTTTCTGGCACTCTTCTGCCCATGTACTCGGAGAGGCTACCGAAAGGCACTACGGATGTCATTTATGCCTTGGTCCGCCGACGGATGATGGTTTCTTTTACGAGATGGCAATTAACGATAGGTGACATTAGCGTTGTTCTTCTCACCAACTGGTTCTTATGTACTGCCCCTCAGAATGATAACGCACGCAGATTATCCTCTGCTTGAGAAGATCGCTGAGAGTGCTATCAAGGATCGGCAAAAGTTCGAGCGCCTCGTCGTTTCAAAGGAAAAATTACAGGAAATGTTCTACGTGAGTGGAGAGGCAAGTAGTCTGACTTTCGATCCTTCTGATGATGCATTTGTAGTATAATAAATATAAGAGATATCTTATTGAGACTAAAGTTCCAGATGGGGCGTCTACAACTGTTTACCGTTGTGGGCCTATGGTCGATCTGTGCGTTGGACCTCACATACCGCACACTGGAAAAATCAAGGCGTTCATGGTTACCAAGGTTAGCATGCGTCAGGTTTCTGTTTCATTCTCGAATCTTCATCTTTTCAGAATTCTGCATCATATTTCCTCGGCGACCCTAAGAATGACTCTCTACAACGTGTTTACGGGATCTCTTTCCCTGACAAAAAACAACTGACAGACTACAAGGCGTTCTTAGCTGAGGCAGCGAAACGCGACCACCGAAAAATTGGCAAGGTGTGTTATTAGCACGCGGGGACGTAGCTTCACCTCATCGGTTCTTACAGGAACAGGAGCTTTTCTTCTTCAATGACCTGAGCCCTGGCAGCGCGTTTTGGCTTCCTCACGGCACACGTATTTACAACACTCTCGTGGAGCTGCTACGAGTGCGCCGCCGGATGCTTCTGTTTGTGAGTATCGACTGAACGGATGTTTCAGGGAGAGTACTATAAACGTGGATACCAGGAAGGTAGGGAAGTACCTTTTTCAGATGAAAGAACGTCTGACCTATCTCACAGTGATCTCGCCTAACATGTTCAACTCTAAACTCTGGGAAACATCCGGTCACTGGCAGAATTACAAAGATGACATGTTCACCCTAGATGTTGAGAAGGAAAGATGGGCGCTCAAGCCCATGAATTGTCCTGGCCATTGTCTGATCTTTGATTCGCGTGATCGTAGCTATAAAGAATTGCCTATACGAATGGCCGAGTTTGGCATCATCCATCGGAACGAAGCAAGTGGTGCGCTGACTGGCCTGACAAGAGTACGCCGTTTCGTCCAAGATGACACACATGTGTTTTGCACTCCGCAACAGGTTTGCAGGTCTTGCGTCGCTTACTTCTCAGCTGAGACTGGTGGTGCAGATCGGAGACGAAATCAATGCGTTATTTGATTTCATGCAACATACCTACGGTCTCTTTGGGTTCGAGTTCTCTTTGGAGCTCTCAACTCGGCCAGAGAAGTTCCTAGGCTCTATCGAGACTTGGAATAATGCAGAATCGGTTTGCCTGTTTTCTTGTCCCACAGTGACTGACCGCACCAACGAATTACAGCAACTTAGCAAAGCGCTCGATGAACGGTACCCAGGCAAATGGGACCTAAATCCCGGGGACGGTGCATTCTACGGACCCAAAATTGATATTACCATCCGGGATGCACTGCGTCGATCATTCCAGTGCGCGACGATTCAACTCGACTTTCAATTGCCAGAACGCTTCAATTTGAAATATCGTTCTGCTGAGGAAGGGGCCAGTTCTGACAAACCACCGAGCCGCCCTGTCATCATCCATCGCGCTATTCTAGGAAGCTTGGAACGCTTTATTGCAATCATTACAGAGCACTTCGCCGGAAAATGGTAAGAGTGGATTGTATCAAGAGCCCATCACTATTGGCGAGTCGGTTGACTGTTTTTCTGCCAGGCCGTTCTGGCTTTCTCCCAGGCAGGTCCTAGTCATCCCGGTGGCCGCGCCTTACGTAGGTTTTTGAACGTCTTTCAAACGGCTCTTACAAATTGAACTACGATATCATATAGAAAGAGTATGCGTCTGAGGTCACCACAAAGTTGTCTGAGATCGGTCTCTTCGCTGATGTTGATAATGGGGCGGACACGCTTCCCAAGAAGATCAGGAATGGGGAAATTGCACAGTATAACTTCGTTCTAGGTACGTCACGCCAGACACCCGTTCATTCTTTCGCCCCTTCTTTTTATGCCTCACATTCATGGAAACGGGATTCCTAGTGGTGGGTCAAGAAGAGTTGGATAATCGTTCGGTCAATGTCCGCAACCGGGATGACATAGGAACCAAAGCCAAGACGGCGATGATACCCCTTGATACTATTATCGAAAAGCTCGTTAAACTGAAAGCGAACAAGAGCCTGCAGAATACGTTGCCAGAGTAAATAATTTCATCAGGGAAGAGAAATTTGTAATTGCTAGAGTATCGCGAACTGCGGATAGACGTGTCGTGCAATGAGTTTTATTTAGGTTTGCTCATGATGTCCACCGGTATGCAAGTATGACAGGATGAGGAGCTCTGCGTGATATGTAGAGTAACAAACGCCGACGATAACCCCATCTAATCATGCAAGATTACCAAGTTGGGATCGCTGGATGACGTGTGAGATCGGTGTCAGCGTGACAAATATTTTTGCAAGATGACGCACAAGAGCAAGAATGGCATCCCTCTCGGCAGGTGGGAGCTGACTAATTTGATCTTGTGTCAAACGAAGGACTTGGAGTAGCATTGCCTTCGTTCCTGGTTAAGCTTCCGTCCCGGCGGTAAGTACTAAATGGAGAGCTTACCTTCTGTGAAGGGTCAATGCTCTCAATGGCTCCCCCTGATCCAACTGGAGGCGGCTGTTGTTGGGGCGGTAGCGGAGGGACACCATAGTATGACATGGATTGTTGCTGCTGCTGTTGTTGTGGCGCTGCCGGTGAAGAGTGCATGGAAACTTGTGATGGGTAGAAAGACTGAGGTATTTGCTGTTGTTGAGGAGGCGGAGCTCCATGATATGGTGGATGTACGGTGGGCTGTGCGAGTTGTGGGACACTCGGCGGAAGCGGGGGTAGATGCGGTGCTGGTGCTGGTGCTGGTGCTGGAGCCGGTGTCGGAGTGGGAGCGGAGACGGGGTGGCTTGAATTAGTTGCTGCAAGCATACGCTAAACGCCAGGAAGAACATGAGAAAGGATAAGGTGGCCAGTTCAGACGACTCGCCTGGAGAATAGCAGGGTCTACAATTTTATTGAGGAGTAGAGCCTGAAAGAGGGCGTATGCGAGCTGGGGATGTGCCACCAGGAGAGATCGAGCCTGGTCGGGGTGAGTAATCACGAATGCCTGATGAAAGACCAATGCTTCGAGATAAGCAATCCGCCGAATAAAAGGACAGCAAAGAAAAAAAGTTAGCAGGTTAGCAGGGTAACAGACGACACACCTTGAATTGCGCGAGCACTTCTACCAGCTGAGTGGGATTCATTGTAGCGAGTGTCTGGCTGATCATATCTAAAGCCGACGTCCCGGGAGGAACAGGAACACCTTGAGGGAGGTTGCGGAGAAACAATCTGTCCTTTCCCCCATCTGGTTCTTTATCCCGATCTCTATCCCTTTTAGCGTTCTCACGTTCGCGCCATTGCGCGCGCGTTTCACCACCATCGATGAGCTCTCCACGCACTGTTGTCTTGCCCTCTAGAAACGGGTCCGAATCGGCGAGGTCGATCCTGAGCGGTCTGCCGCCAACATCAACGTTATTGAGGTTTCGAACCGCGGAGAGAGCTGTTTCGTGATCTATGGGAAGAGGAATTTGGGATCTAGTAATCCGGTGGGTAGCGGATTGAAGAAAGGAAAGATGCGCACCTGCGAATTCACAGAAGCCGTAACCCCTAGGTTTGCCGGTCTCCCTATCAAATACAAGCCTCATAGGGAGTAAGACAAAGGAGAGGGAGAAGTATGGGAAGCGCACCTGAAGCCAACTACTTGACCGACTGACTTGAAGACGTCGATGAGTTGTTCCTGTGAGGTGAGTGGAATCAGAGGTTGAAAGAAAAAGAAAGAGAAAGACGGACTTCTCCCATGTTGTAGGGCACATTCCCGACTGGAGAGAAAGGATTAGTCCGAGTCGGAGGGGTGTAGATGGACAAGCTCACCAAAGACGACCTTGCTCATCATCCGTCGTCGAGGGCCAAAGTGAGGCCCAAACCCAAACGGTGGCGATGTGATGAGTCATTTGACAGCCCGGCCCGGGTCGATGCGAGTCAGCCGGGGCGAGAGGCTGTGCAGTGTGCCCGAAGCCGAGATCTGGTGCCCAGACTATAAATTTGGCTCCGAGTTCCGAGTCGCGTCCTGACCTTCATGACCGTGACAGTCAACACTCCCTTCCCCATGAACACACACCTACACCGTTCTAATACATCCCCCGCCCACCCCTTCCGCTCTCTCGACCGCGCTCTCGCAGCGAAATATGTCCAATTAGTCCTCGCACACCGTCGGAGAGTGGCTGCCACTCACAGTCACGGTGGAGAAATCATGCGTCCTCGGTGCGTTCCCCCTTTTCTCTCTCCGTCCACGCTGACTTTTCTGAACCCTGCTAGCGTGGAAATATGCGATCAACCTCAATCACGCTTCGTCAGTGCTACATTTGAGCTCCCGGGTCTCAAGAAAGAGGAGATAGGCGTCCATTTGACCCATGATGGTCGGCTCACAATCTCTGGCAACCGTCGGCCTCCTCCCTTCCTTGCCAATGCGGACCCCACCTTCGTCGTATATCCTGTGAAAGAAATAAAGTACGGCAGGTTTGAGCGCACAATCAATGTGCCCGCCGGTCTAGAGGTAAGTCCTTTACTTTGGTTCTACATGGAGTGCTCTGTAACTGGTGCACAGGTGAAGGACATAAATGCGTCTTTGGTAGATGGCATGCTTTGTGTTTCGTGGCCACGCGTTGTTTCCCCCCCTGTGCTTCCTCAGGGACCAACACAAGTTATTGGCATGGCTTGAACTGCCTCGGAAGTATGAGAGGTCTCTCTTACAATCACCACTCTTGGAAGACACCCTTTTTCGAAATCAATGCTTTCGTCCATCTCATATACTCCTCAGTCGAGTCAAATCGGCTCTCCCTGCACTTACACCATGCATTTGTCCTTGTCATGGATGCCATAAATTGCTAAATCGATCACTATCGACTTGCCTTCTCGCATCACTCGGCGGTCATCGCCATTCCCTCCTCGACCTTATGTCCATCTGTCACCACACTTGTCTTAGCCTCTCCAGAGGATTTCACTATTCAGAAAACGATTGTGAGTATATGTCAGGATTCGTCAGGATGCGTCATCACTAACAGGTTCCGCAGCTGTGGCCGTGTTTGCCACCGTACTTTCGTCGACGAGTCATTATGTTGGCACTGCCTACCTACCGCCCACCCTTTCGCATGCATAGAAATGTCACGATTTGTAATTTCTAACTGTATCCCCACTCCGACGCTTGTTCAATGTAGATTTAATCGGTTTTCATTATGTCAGTTAGGTACCACTAATTCAGCCCCGGACATTGATATCATCTGTTCTGTCGTCATTTGCGAGTTGTTATTAGGGTATATTCCTATATTCTGTTTCATTTCGGGACATCATCTTGACCGTACTCCTATTTCCGTGATTTCGGTATATCCTAATAGTCGTCTACCTTTATGAAAGAACAATACAGTGACGTTATATAGGCACAGCGGTACAAGCTATGATCGTAGGCAGAAATGCAAGTAAGTTGGTAATTAGTATCGGTACATTGAGCTCCTCCGGACACATTACACTGGAATAGGACGCGGGTCCGTCTGGAAAGGAACGGGTACACTGGTTGTGCCATTCATTGATCCATCCCAGAGGAACTGCCGCGCGTGTTTCGCGAGTTCCTCCATGTCTTGACGCCATGCGTCAGAATAGCACACGATAAGTTCGGTTATTCCACAACCCTTTGCAGACAAATCGTCGAGACAGGTGCGGAGCGCGTGTAAATCGACATCCTGTGTCCCACCGTTTCTAAAGGAGGCCTCATAGATGGTTAGGCTTTGTAACTCGTGCAGTCGCACAAGAGGTGGCGATCGTGTGATCGGGCCCCCGCTAGGTTCCAGTCCACACAGGGCTCGTAAGGATGCTGAACCGTGGATGCAGACCTCGCGTAGGCACGGTAACATGAGAAGGAGACTGTCCATGGAGGCGGCGGAGAGTACCGTTACGCGCGCTATAGTGAGAGCTTGCACAGCGTGAAGTGGGCCGACGCTGACCAAGTCGGTCAGGATTCGTTCAAGGGAGCCGCCGTCATCCGCTTCTTCGCATACCCAGTGAACATCGATAATGGGTGAAGGCGCTTCCTCTGCGTAAAAGAAACGTGGTAATGTCGGCCTAGTCCAACCCTGGATTCGGAGGCCACGCCGTTTGTGATGACTTGATTGGAAGATGATGAGACTACGGATAGGATCACCCCCGGAGAAATGACGACCCAGGGTAGGAATAATGGGGGCGGGCATCTGCCACGTTGGGCCAAGGATGAGGAATTGGAGGTTGAGGGTGGCAGTCACGGGGATAGTCATGAAGTGAAGAAGAAAAAAGACATTGTGAGCATGAGAATCCCCGTTAGGCGCGCTAAAATTCAAGACAGAAAGGTTAGGGAAGGAAGTGTGTTGGATTCTTTTGAACACTCCCCCAGGAATAGGTATAGTGTCAAGAATGATTGATTGCAAGGAGGATGCCGCAAGCCGGAAAATGGCAACAAGTTCTCCGACATTGAAGGAAGGCACAGAATGCAACTCTAAATGAGTGAGATGCGCACAGTGGCGAGTAAGGATTGAAGGGACGACCTTGCACCGCTCAAGAATAAGCGACTTGAGAGGAAACACGCAATGAGCAAAGACGGAGCTGGGGACATCAAACACGGTAGACGGACTGCTATCACCGTAACCACGTAGAGCGAGGTACTCGAGCCGAGAAGTTGTGGGGCGTATGTCCTGGAACGCTTTGGTAAGACGCGCAGATGGGGCAGTTCGAAGGTGAATCTCCTTCGCGCGATCCGAGTTGCGCAAAGCACGAGAAACAGCTTTGAACATGCATCGTATAGGGTATGAATTATCATCAAGTTTTCCACCCCCAGGAGTCAGATTTGCCCGAACGGCGATGGGGAGAGGTTTGGAGCGCTCAATCATTGTAGTAGCCAGGTAAGGCGTTTTGAAGGCAATATTTGACCAAAAAGAAGGGTAGGCAAGAGAGATCTCTCGCCAGACATGGCAGACATGACTGATACGAACGATGTGAAGCGCAGTGAATGCCTCATCGTTGGACTGGTCGGGCGCAACGCAGAAGGCAAATATTTTGAGAAGAATTTCCGTGGGAAGGCAGCTAGCGGGGCTCGGTAAGGCAGGCAGCTTGTAGACAAATATACCAGTCAGAGGGACGTGAAAACCTGAACGTGTCGCCAACGCACCTGGATAGCAGTGGCCATAGTAGTCAATAGGATGTGCGTGGTGTGGCGGTTCTGAGCCACTTCATGCACATGTACTGCGGCCCGGGGGCCCGATCAAGACGGTCGGTCAGTAGACGGTCTCCGCTGTCGCCTTCAGTTCATTGCAAGGTAAAAGAGTGGAAAAAATGAGACCAGTGGGGATTGCGGCGTGGCAAAGACTCAGCAGGTCGCATCGGTTCTTCATCCCCTCTCATTCCCACCCGGTGTTTCTGCCTGTTCGGTTCCGTCCAAGTCTCAGTGAGGCCCCTCGCCCCACCTTTCATAATCTGCGCTCTCATATTCAGCCACAATAGTACGCTGTCATGGAAATATTACTCGTCCAGAGCCTGGAACTGGGTATGCGCCTCTCGGCTGAATGCATATCTTTTTCCTTCGACCCACTCAATGCCCCTTTATTAGCCTCAAATTACACTTTCGCGATTCAAAGGGACAGCTCATCAAAACCGTCGAAGCCTATGAAGGAGATGACATCCTCTCAATAGCACACGAGCATGACATTGATTTAGAAGGTTCCATTTTCGTCATTTCCGGCCATTATGTCTTACTAACTAACACTTCTGGCAGGTGCTTGTGAAGGCTCCGTTGCCTGTTCCACGTGCCACGTTATTCTCTCTCCGGAGCATTACGACCTTCTGCCAGAACCAGAGGATGACGAAAATGACATGTTGGACATGGCCTTTGGGCTATCTGACACAAGTAGACTCGGGTGCCAGGTTAAGCTTACTAAGGAACTCGATGGTATGACTGCTACCCTTCCAGCTGCTACCAGAAACATGTTCGTGGACGGTGCGATGTCCTTTTGCTATCATCAAGTTTCTGTCTCACCCATTGTGCAGGGAAAAAACCCACTCGCCATTAGTAAAGCCTACTACATTACATCGGAACGATGGGGGCGCTGCCCTTATCCAGCGCGGTTCGTAGGCTTGGCAACGAGTAAGTTGGGTGTCATGTACGATGATTGCGGACATACCTATAGTCATCTCCGTTCTGCGTAATGTACCGCACCCATGGTAAAGCCTGGTAACCACTCTTCTCTACAACCTTCAGATAGCGAACCTGAATCCCAGACACGGTAAAATACGGTATCTCAAATTTAACGGTAATCGGGGCCCTTTTCTCCACATCTTGCTCTAGAATTGTAGATTGTTAGAATTACAATGACAGCTACCCTTTTCTTATCAGACATACCTGATTTTACACTAGGTAGCCCGAAATGCGCGCGCATCAAGAAGTCGCGACCCCCGCCGAGCTGCTTGATTTTCCAAACAAACGCAGACTTATCGGGAGCATATTGAACTGAGCCCGTTGATGCCTGGTTGCACTTAAAACAGCCGATTCACAATCCAGGAGGTTGAAACCTACTCTGAACTTGGGGGTGTCAGCGTCATCTGGAACGGGCACAAATATCTCCACGTTGTTCGCTGTGCTCCGACGCTTGAACTGAGCACGACACTTCACCATATATTCAACTCTACTCCCTCTGTGGTGCTCCACGGCGGCCTCGACCCATATCAGCGGCTTCACCGCTTGCGAAAGGCGATAGGACATCAATTCAAATTCGCCGTCCGGGGGAATGAATGAGATCGTTCTGTCGTTCTCAAACCGTGATAAGCGTACACATTGGTGGAACTTGACATCTTCCAACTCTATTGACTTTCCACGAGAGGCTGCAAAACTCATCTCAAAAGGCCAAAAACCGAGCAAACTCTGACAACTCACTCCGACCTGTTGTCTCGAACATAACCTTATCATTCAAACCGAGTCTCAGTTCGGGCATGCCAGAGAGATAGCACTTCATTTTTACGGCGCCAAGTATTTCCGACCGAACGACATTGCCGTTGGCATTTACCTGGATGAATGCTATGCATTACGGAAAATTGAGCGGGTCTCAAATAGGACAAACCAGTAAGTTCACGCTTTCAATGACGTCTAAAAAGACCTCATTTTTGCGGTATCTGATACCCTCGGAACGCCAAGAAACAGCATTTGTGACAGCCATTGGGGGTCGGACTTGAATTTCTAATTTGTGAGACTCCTGGGTGATGTACCTGATGCATGGTTTATGGCTGTTCAGTCATCTAAGGGTGGAAAGACTGACTCCTGTAATATTTTGCTCTCCGTCGTTTGAGGGTAGCCAAAATCCATCATTTCATCAAGTAGCTCATAAATAATAACAAAGTTATCACGAATCGACTCTTCCTCCAATTCTTTGAAGTACTCGACTAGGACTTGAGAAAGGCGATGAAGGAATAGAATAATCTCCGCCGCGTTGGTGTTCCTCCGCGACAAAGCGAGAACTAAAGTCCATGGAGTAGCGTAAAATTCTGGACAGTACAGTCACTCACGGTACAGATTTGAGTGACGGATGTGCATATAGTTGATACCCTGGTTTGAGAAGCAAGGTGTCACTTGTTGTCCATCCTCTTCAATTTCTAGAACCAGGGGAAGGAAGCGTTCAATGCACGAGGAGGGGACATCATCGCGGTAAGAACGTTGGATCAGAGGTTTTCCTTTAAGGTCAAGGATGGCAACGAGGCTAGTCATTGAGGTATATGCGCTCAGATGGTCGGCGGGAGACAGCACACACAAGGCGGGCACCCGGTTATTTTTACTACTAGTGTTAGGGTTAGGATTACCAAATCGTCACTCATCTGTATGTACTTTCATCTCTCGGCAATTCCGGTCATTACCTTTGTGTCGTCTGACTTTATGTCTACTCAATCTACTACTAAACCGTCTTTCTACCGCTCACAAGTAGCGTGCTTCATCGGCGGCTCCTCTTTTCGCTTCTCAAAGACTGATGCTATTCCAACCACCTCGCCGCCAGTCGACCCACTTCATACTGCTCGATCGCGACTTAAAGCTACGATGAGTAGTTACTCGAAAGCAAGGCATGACTTTCTCCCTCTTCCCGTTCTCTCCTCGTCTTCTCGATCCCACTTGTGCGCCAACCTCGCTTTAGGACTCCAGAAAAAATTCCAGCATTTATCAGCTCTCCTGTTTGGCCTCATCTGTGCAGGACTTGCTTGTGCCTCTGAATACCAGGCTTTCTGGCTGATTTTGTACTTTATATTGAACCTCGCACTTACCTTATATAATAAGGTTCTTCTAGTCTCTTTCCCATATCCCTATACTTTAACTGCCGTCCACGCTCTCTTCGGACTTGCCGGCGGTACTTCTCTTCGGTTGCGAAACGTCTACCAACCGAGGTCTCTCGGGTGTTCGGATTACGTTGTCCTAGTCGCCTTCTCCATTCTTTACTCTGTCAACATCGCCGTTAGCAACGTATCGTTGGGTCTTGTCACTGTTCCAGTAGGTCTGTTTCTCTCTCAGCAGCAACGTACTACTTATAGTACCAAAGTTTCACCAGATTGTTCGCGCCGCTACACCGTTTTTTACCACACTTTTCTCTTGGTACCTTTTCAATACCCGTTTCAGCCGTCACCAGATTGCTTCGATAGCCGTGGTGATCTTCGGAGTTGGTCTATCCACCTACGGTGATTATTACTTCACGACCTGGGGTTTCACCCTTACGCTTGTCGGCACCGTCCTGGCTGCTCTCAAGACAATAATGACGCATATAATCCAGACGGCTCCTTTCTCCACGCAGCCAATTGAGCAGCCGAAGTCATACCGTATCTATATTCCAGTTGGACCTGTGGCCATACTTTCAGCTCTCCTATCCCGATTTCGCCAACATCGGCTCAAGTTGCACCACCTCGACCTTCTTGTTCACCTTTCTCGACTTGCGCTTGTACAATGCATTGCCTATGCTTACCTTCTCGGGGAAATGAGCCTCATATTAGAACGTTCCTCACATTCCTGTGTCTTGTGGCTGATTATCCTTATATCTGGCAATGGCATAGTTGCCTGTGCGCTGAATATTGTCAGCTTCGAAGCTAATCGACGGACAGGCCCCATTAGTATGGGTGTTGCAGGTCATTAATCAACAATCTACCCTGCGTTGTCGTACTGACCGCCTTTTTTTGGCTAGCCAATGTGAAACAAATCCTTACCGTGCTCTGTGCCGTCCGATTTTTCCATTTAAATCTTACTCCCTTGAACGTCCTCGGTATCATGCTCACACTACTGGGTGGTGGGTGGTACACTATGATAGAATATTACGCAAAGCATGGCTACCTCCGTGGCTGAGAATTCGGTGAATTACCTCTTACCGACCCTCTGGTCAAATTTCACAACCATGAAGACGTCGACAAGTAGTATGAGGGGCGGATTCTCCTTCCTCAATCTAACCTAGTTTTGTTTTAAAATTCCCTTGTCGCTTTGTTATCATCACATATACGACCTCGTTCAAGTTAACGAAGTTCTCAGTATAACATTTATCCGGAAGGATTATCTCTCCGAAGCGATTTCGTTCAATGTCGCATCATACATGCTGCTCTCATCACGACTGTCGTCGCGCTTAGTCGCTTCAAACGACTTGTGTGGTGGCTATGTCTTTTTCGAAAGTTGCCATCACCTGAGGTGTCGAAACTTAGCGCGTAAGGCAACAATTAACGTCGGACTGTTTACCTCAGCGTAAAACTGGTCATCCTCGATGACTCTTACGCCCGTCAAGGCAAGCGCCTTGCATACCTCTAAACAGACCTCGTGTGCTTCATGCGTAGCTGCCGCAGAAGCAAACCCAGTAGTGTGGTTTGCGCCATTTGGCTCTGTTGGAATGGCTGCCAGACAGGATAAACATGTGAAAAAACGCTCCCAATGCAACGAAGGAAGGCATACAGAATCCGGGGTGGATAGATGGCAATGCTATGAGAGATTGAGTGGTAGAAGTGCGCACAACTGTAAGTGAGTTATACCATATGTTATGTTTCCCTGAATAATGAATGAGCTCAGTTGGAAATCATATTATCCTAAGCAAGAACCTCACGAAGTCTGTCGATGCGCCGCTAATACCCCATTCGTAGTCGACGGGCCCTGTTTTACATCTAAATACCCGCGCGAAAGTCTCGGCTACACTCCCAAGCACAGATGTCCTCTCAACGACTAGTCACAGAAGCCATTGAAATATGGGCCAAACCTAACGCTTTATTTTGCCGTAACTCATGTACGGGAGGTTTCATTACAGAAATCTCAACGTTGCATCCGGTAGCCAATGCGGACGCTCTGGAAGGCGTTGTCAGACCTCAAGGCGGGGGACCAGGGGACCAGCCTTACTGGAAACAGGCACGAACACGTCTATCCGCATCTCCGACCTCCGCGACTGTTGGTGCACGAACATACCATCTATCTATCGTCAGAAAAGCTGTCCTGACACGGGGTACGGACTCACAGCATCTTAGCATTGTCCGGGATGACTAGAAATCCAGATTGAGGTAAGTTACAGACAGAGAGCATTAAAAGACGCTCACTATTTGCGGCCCAATCTTTGCCCTCAAAAATACCATGGATTCGATGTGAAGGTTTTACCTGCTGTCTAAGCAAAGACACATTTGTATATGCAGCAACAGCAGCGTCTAGGGCATTCTGCCCTTGCCATGGAGAGAGCGCAGCATGGGCCCTGAGGGGCTAAGATAGGTTGCGGATAAATAAGCATGACATTACGTACGTATGGCCACGATATTCCACCGAGAGACGTTGCAAAGCGAGAGAACTGCTCAGACTCGCACTACGCTCCGGACCAGGAGCAGGGTGACACCTACATTAGATTCAATAAGATGTCTACATTAACAAACTGGGGATTTTCACTCGCATCAGGCATGCGTTCATTCCCTCGTATGCACCTTTTTCGAGCAGAATAACCTTGCCTTGACCGCCTTCCTCAGCTATTTTGTCTTAAACATTACGCCTACAAAGAAGTGGGTATCATATACCTGGCGTCCCCAATAAAACAACTTTGCCGGGTATGTTGTATTTGATCAAAGCCGTTTTGATGGCAAGAGCAACGGCAACTCCAGCTATGGCGATGAGATTATGGCCACAGGCGTGGCCAATACCCGGGAGAGCATCCATTTCAGAATTAACACCAATTACACGCCCTCCATTTCCGTTGGAGAAGGTCGCTACCCAAGCGGTATCGAGAAGATAATGCCTTTCCACGTCCCATCCATGCTTCTCCATGAATGCAGTCAGAATGTCATGGGCATACCTTGAGCCGTCACCACGACGCGGGTTAGCTGCAGATCTATACCTTTCGTATAGAAAGGACGCACTTCTCTTTGAACATCAGTTCAGGATGGCCTGATGTTAGAAGCGAGTAGTATGAGCAACTTGAAATACAGACTTCAGTTATATGCTGACGTACTATGAATGTCTAGACTAAGAAGTCGGAGCTCTTGATTAAGATTGGAGACTTGTTTTGAAATTGTCTCATAGATGTCCGGTCTGTAGATGGCCAGTGTGTCATCATACTTATCTACTTTGCAAAGACGACGCTCTGCTTGCACATTTTGCGCCCACCAGAATTGAGCGTGCTCCGTAATCCCAGAACTGGCGGCCATTATCAAAACCCAATATAGTTATAGGGGACGGTCGAATACGATGATCTCGAGAAAGTTCGAATGCCAGTGGGCAGATGACGGGGGCACAAAATGATATCCTGATGATCGATAACCATGCGAGTTAATTAATGACGATGACCCGTGGGAACCGGCCCAGCAGCACTACGCCCACAATCAAAACTTGAACTGGGACTACCGTATACCGTGACTACAACGCATGTCTACGGAAAGGGTGTCAATATTTATAGACAGGCACCTACTCCTTCTCTCTCAGGAACGTGATGCAGAGATTGAGAGGACTTCACTTGTTTTCTCAAAATGTGGCCCGAAACTGTTGGAGCAGAAAGGGCTCGCCCTAAACGGGTTGGGAATCGCTAGCATAGGAGTTGGCCTCGGAAACAAAACGTGCGTTCTTAAACTATGTCCACCGAGCATATGCTGTACAACCTTGGGAAAGGCAGGCTCGTCGAATTGGAGCGTCCAGCTGCATATCATGCTATCACCGTTTTCCCACCACATACATTTCGGTGCGAGGTCAAATTGGGGTTTCACTGTCTAGACCAAACTCAAGAATCAGGCCTGGAGATCTCGCGTCAATAGAAGAAAATGTATCTCCCACAGGCAGATCGAAGAGGTCTGCCAAACCGACGAGTGCATCGGCGCGAGACAAGGTAAAGTCAGCCGTAGAAGGAGTCATATACAAGGTATATGTGTAACACATTTCATTTTTGAGCCGACCCATCAGCTTCGAAGGTCTCGGAGTGCCGCATAATTATTGCCATCAATCCATCTCGTCCAGATCTTGACGACTTCGAATTTCCTGATCGCTGCAGAGTCTTGAAGTTGGCCAACAGTATTACTTACGACAGGGAAGTTTTTATGTTCATTGCGTAACACTTAACGAGAATCTCGTGGCAGGATGGAAAGCGCGTTAAAACAATTGAAAATGATCGTCTCACCATCCCAATCTCGAGCGGCGGTACGTCTTTTCATATTCTCGACTATGATATTTGCATCAAATTCCAATTTGAAGGAGGCACCTAAGCGGTCCCGATTAATTGAGGTACTCCTCGGGATGGAAATACCTTTGCGATGCAACATCATGCATGACTTGCCCTTTTTTGATGATTCGCTCAATGACAGTCAGAAGGCGGCCGTCCGATTTGCACTTGAGTCAGTTGAAGTCGCATGTATACACGGCCCTCCAGGTGAAACCATCCTGTGAAATGCGTCCTGTCCTTATTTTTGCACAGGTACCGGGAAGACACACACCCTCATCGAAATCATACGGCAACTTACTTCTATCACGCCTGTCAACCCCAGACCAATGCGCTTACTAGTCTGCGGGGCGTCGAATTTGTCTATCGATAATATCCTGGAACGCTTGTTGGCGTTGCCTGCTCCTTCCCAAGGCACAAAGCTTATTGTTACGCGCATTGGCCACCCTGCGCGTGTCATTCCACACGAAGGCGCTCTAAACTCTACTCTAGAAGCCCAAGCTGAGCGATCGGATGAGGTGAGTCCCTGCCCTGTTTATGGGCGCTTCTATACGTTCTATAAGGCCGCTTTGGCAAGAGACGTGAAGGCTGAATTGGAGGCTGCCTTGGGTGTCCTTTCCGGGAAAAGGAAAGGCGGGAAAGTGCCTCGAGGTCCCGAGCGAAAAAGGATGTGGGAAGAAGTTCGCACACTGAGAAACGAGTAGGCATGATGCACCCTGATCTCGTCATACTCAAATTGGTTATTTGTACATCAGGTACCGTGAGAGAGAGAAAAAGATAGGAAAATCAGTCCTCCAAGAGTCACAGGCAAGCGGATAATCGTATGATGACAACATCACTTATTTGATGTGTAGGTAGTACTGGCCACCTGCCACTCTTCAGGGGGCCACCAACTCCGTGCCCAGGAGTTTGATGTAGTCATTATCGACGAGGCAACACAAGCACTGGAAGCTGTGAGGCATATTGCCATAACAGCGGGTATGACCCTTACGCACGTTGCAGGTTTGCTGGATACCCATATTCAAGGCTAAAAAGCTCATCCTCGCGGGTGACCCAAAGCAACTTCCTCCGACGATCCGTTCATTACCCATTTCGAAGAGCTCCGCGTCTCGAAGTCAAAGCACCCCAACATCGAGTACGGGCGCCCACAAGAAATTGTTAGGAAGCACCGACCCTGTCCCACGACACGAAGGTATGAGCAGTGAAGGCGATAGTGACGACGAACAAGACGGCGTAGAGATCGGTGGCGACAGTGTGCCTGATGCTCCGGGACCCACGTCAAAGATGGTATTAAATTTGCGCTATCGCAGTCTCAAGCCGCCACGAACGCTGGAGTTGACCATCTTTGAGAGGCTGGAGAAAATGTATGGCCCCAGGATCAAGTGCATGCTTACGATTCAATACCGGTATGTCACACCGCCGCGATAATCAAGATGATTTTCGTGATTCTGTCAATCACTAGGATGCACACAAAAATCGCTGAATTCCCTTCCAAGGTTATGTACAAGTCCAGGCTCATCACACACACTTCCGTTGCTACCCATATCCTTCGCGACCTACCCAATACCACAACGACATCGGATGATGACATTCTCGAAGCCCCTGTTGTCTTCTTCGATACCGCAGGTTGCGAGTACTTTGAGAAGTTAGAAGGTGACGGTGACGAAGGTAGTCGATGCAACGAAAACGAAGCAACAATCGTATATAGTTGGGTGGCGATTCTGGTGCGTGACTCAGCTCTGGCCAAACGTCTCGGGCTTACGAACGAAATCGATTAATCACCCAATGACAAACGACAAACAAGATTGCAGCTGGGGTCGCTCCATCTCAAATTGGAATACTCACACCGTGGGTTGGAGCCCATCTGACTTTGTAAAAATCATATTTAGTGGTGAACAGGTATCAAGCTCAAGTGACGTTATTATCATCGCGTCTTCGTTCGATGTACGGCCCCGAGCTTGAGATAGGCACAGTAGACGGCATGCAAGGGCGTGAGAAGGAAGCTGTGATAATAAGTCTTGTGAGAAGTAATGACAAGGTTATCGTAAACTGCTCTTATCGCATCTTCTCCCTTCTAACGACCGCTCTCAGCGTGAGGTGGGATTTCTAAAAGACGAACGCAGGCTCAATGGTATGAAGACAGCGTTTTGTCATTTGGACCAGGCTCACCGGCTCCCCCAGTGGCTATGACCCGCGCGCGGCGGCATCTCGTGAGCAAGAATCCAAGCTCATCCATGGTTTAAGATACCATATTGTTACTGATCATAGCTTTAGTGCATAGTTGGGGACTCCTCTACCGTACAGCATGGGAGCAAATACTTGAAAGATTGGCTGGCGTGGCTCGAGGACAATGCAGATGTTCGCTATGCAGAGTCAGGTTGACCTGCTCAATCTGTGCAACATTTCATGACAGTGACACCGAGGAGATGACTACAGGAAAGTAGAGTACGGTCTGCAGTTGTAGTAAAACGTGCTGTAACCTCGATCAATGCGGGACTCCACCTTGGGGAGGTGAATAAGTTACCATGTGTATCAATCGTGTCTATCGGTGGCGCCATCAATAATCCTCCATATCCGATAGAGACGCGTACTCTGAGACCGAACGCGTATCCTCATACTCCGCGACGACCTCCCGCATTGCGTACCTCATAATGGGTGTCGCGGGGAGTACTTTGGGCCCAAAAATCTCTTCGTCCTCTTGTGCATGTGCAAGATCTTGCTCCACGAGAGTGTAAGGCTCGCCGTCCATGCCATCCATCTCGACTGAATCACTCACGATCGCCGTACCACTGCTCGATGCGCCAATGTGGTGGACACCGATGCTGACACGGCGACTGGTAGGCATTGCATGATCAAGTCCCGGTTGAGAAGCCCCTCCTTCCAACAATTCGGGACCTTCCTTCGTAACTGGATCCATCCACCGCAGATCAAGGATACGCCCTCGCACCATCCCGTCAACGGCCCGTACCCCGAACTCCCGGCAGAGCATGAAATACGGCAAGGAACGTACCCCAGGTTGAGTAAGGCGGCTCATGACCCGCAAGAGTTGCAATGCCGTAAAATCAGACACATAACCTGGCTCTGAGATAGGAGAAGGAGCGTGTGGATTGCGGGTTGAGGCAGTGAGAGATGGATAAACGGGAAAGCCTCCACCAGATCGCGTGGGGGAAGTAGGATTTACACCAGATTGGTGCATTGCGGCGGTAGCGCTGCTCCTGCGACTGCGCGGTTTGTGATCAGCAATTTGGGGATTCTGCGCGGTATGAATAATATGAAGGTTGAGGAGGGCGTGTGCTTGAATGAAATGAGAACTTTGATGTACTACTCAGTATGGTGTTGGGTCAACATCTGAGCCACACAGGACACCGTAATTATAACTTACTTTCTAGGCGTCCGATTGAGTTCACTGGCATGTACAAGTTATGAACAATGGCATAATTCACACGATATGAAATCGCTCACCGTAGTCAGTGACATAATCCTGGATGTGCACAAGCCGACCGCCAAATGCTTCGTAAAGTCTCTCAAGCTCAAGGCCACTTCTAAGTCGTTCGGGAACTCTAGGTAAAACTCTTTCCTCAAAAAATGTACGCGTCTCTGCTTTTGAGCAATCACCGATAGTGATAATCTTTACCACTCGGGTCAGCGTGTACTCAGGCTTAAAGCATAGAATGCACCTTGCAGTGTTGCATGACATTTAATTGTCTGAGCCATGTCTGATAAAATGGGTCGCTAGTTGCGTGAATAACGTGGCACAGTCGATCCTGCTTTGTCAAAACGAGCATAGAGTCCAATAGAGCTTTCATCGCCTCAACGGACTGGATAAGACCGGGACTAAAAGCGTCGGTGAGAGGAGTTTCTAGAAAGGAATGAAAAAATGTACAGTTTGTGGGCTTCATCGAGGAAGAGCACTGGCATTTTCTTGGCAAGCCTCGTTGGCGGCTTCTCTCGGGCCTGTACGGCCTCGGACTGACTCGGTTCACGCAGATCGACACGACTACGCGAAGATGAACGAAAGGGCCACCACCTAGATTGCCGTGTGCGACCTTGACTTGGGATGGAATTCGGGGTTACCCTGGGCTCCGGGGTAGAGGTAGGAGTACACTCTGGATGCTCCGGAGGTTTAAACTCCCTGTACTTTAAAAGAGCACTCTGGGAAAACAAATATCAGAATGGAGAAGCGGGACAGGGATTAAGGTGGAACAAGAGACCTGAAAAAGTTCCATTAGCCGCGCGATGTCACTCGTTCGTATTTGGCCGGACCCGTTTGTGTCGGAAAGCCGGCGTTCGACATTGAGGCGGTCATGCTAGATGGCGGTAGAGGACTGTTAAGGGGGCAGAGGTAAAGCCTGAATTGTCACAGTACCTTGAAACTCCACGATTCCTTCTCGAAGTCCTCGTAACCTTTCATATCGGCAATGAGATTAAAGTATTGTTCTACTTGTTGGCTGAAGCTTATGTATAGACTATCCAGGTCCGCAAAGCCAGCAATCCTGAGATCGAAGTGAAGGACATGGTACTTGTCGGACGTAAGTAGCTGTCGCAAGAGGGCAGTCTACGAAAAGACTTTAGTGCGAGTGAAAGGGAATGGATAAATGAGCAATGACCTTGCCAACCGAACTTGCACCAAAAAGTACAGTGAAGCAAGGCTCCTCGTCTAAAGCACGCCCGACGGCCTGTAATTCGGCTGGACGCGGGAAAAAGTTTGGTAGACGGGAAAAAGTGTGTGAAGGACGAAGCTGAGCTCGTTCCCGAGCCTCTACAATCTCCCTTCGTGCATCTTCTAGAAGTTGGCGGGACTCGGTGAGCGAACGGAGGGTAGATGCAGGCTGGTAGGTATGGGAAGAGAAAGACATTGCGTTTACAAACATCGAACGGCAGATGGGTGTACGAAGGGGGTCAACCAGGCATGAGCCGCTCGATCGAGGCAAGCCTAAAAGACGTGCGTACATTTACGACAACATGCAGGATCTCACCCACGCCGAAGAAGCCTCGTTTCTGGCGGGTGCTGGGTGCCACGCTATGAAGAGAGGCAGGTGTCAGACGTTGATTGGAAGGGGTGGCATGGGTGTGGAGGCCACGATGGACTGGCAATAAGACAACGTTTGCTGCAGCTGACTGGCGTGGGTGGTGCACCAGGCTCATGTGCTCAGGTTTGCGGAGGCGAGGGCTTATCAAAGGGATGAATATAGTCAAAAGCGGGGATACAGCAGAGATGGAGAAAGAGAAGGGCCCCAGAAACGAAGAGGAGGGGAAAACAAGCACGTTGCCGCATACATTGTGTGTGCAGTGCAAATCTATGCGCGCGTGTATCCAGACGCGTATACACGCCCCTCACCACGCTGAAGAGGGGCACATTCAGCATCACGTGATGACTTGTTATCCACAGATCACAGGACACGCGATCCCGCGACGCCACATTCAATTGTCCTCATCCGTGGCGTTCGCTCGTTTCTTCATACCTTTCTACCATCTCCCATCAAACCATGCAGAGAGGCGGAGATCGCGGCAGGGGTCGGGGTGGCCCAGATCGTGGAAGAGGCTTCCGTGGAGGTGGAGCCCCTGGTGGTCCCGTACCTGGAGGAGGCCGAGGTCGCGGTCGCGGTTTTGTACCTCGAGAACAGGGCGGGTATGCCATCTTTACGCTCCTTTCCTACCAAACTCATGTCTTGTTAGCATCTTTGCGGAGGGCCAGCTCGCTGTTGTCGACCCTCGCCTTGCTAACTCGGCCGAGGACAAGTTGATCCTCACCTTCAAGTCCCTGTCTTTACGTCAGGATGCCATGCCACCGCGTCCAGATTTTGGGACAAAAGGTCGGTATCCCATTACTTCCTCACCCTCACATTCGATCTCATGTGCATTCAGGAAAGTCAATCAAGCTCCGCACCAATTTCTTCCCTATTTGCGTTCCAAAGGGTCCTCTCTATGAATATGACATTAGCATTTCCTCTCAGCAGGGTGTTTCAAGTCGCAGGGTCAAGAGGAGGATATTTCAGCTTGCTGAAAACACTAAGGACTGGGCCTCAAATGGACTGAAGGATCGCGTTGCCCACGACTCTAGCGCGAAACTGGTTGCAGCCAATGTCTTGCCGCAACCTCTAACTATCACTGTCCCTTACTTTGAAGAGGATGAGGAGAGCGGAGTCGGACAAGAGATGAAAGAGTATACTTTGACCATTAAATATATACAACCGATCGAAACCGATGGTTTGCAACAGTGAGTCCGTTTATCCATGCAATGGATCCTCAAACTTACGGACGCATATAGATACCTCGTTGGTCATGCCCAATACCGAAATTACGACATCCTCCCTGTGATTTCTGCGTTGAATCTCATATTGAGTGCCCACCCAAACCGCACTCAGACAGGCGGCGGTGTCATGGTCGGAAGGAACCGATTTTTTTTCCCATCCGCATCGCCTCCTTTCCCTCTTGGTGGCGGACTTGAGGCCTGGAGGGGTTTCTATTCTTCAGTCCGACCTTCGTTCAATCAACTCATGGTCAACGTCAACGTATGTGCAACGGCCTTCTATTCGGAAGGTAACCTAGCAGAGGCAATGATTGTATTCGAACAAGCCAGCTTTGGCGCGAGGATGTCCGCATTTGTTCAGCGCCTTAGGGTCAGGACAGAGCATCTCGGTCACCAGAAGACAGTGAAGCGATTAGCCAAGCTCAACGCCAGGCAATACAGGTTCGAAGCCCAAGAACTTGGGGGCATGGTTACCGTTGAAGAATACTTCCGACGCAGTAGGTTGCTTGTTGTATTTGCACATGCCATTGTCTTATTAGTCATCGACCTCCAGAATACAAAATCAATTTGCGCTATCCAACTCTTCCCCTGGTTGATGTAGGAGGGAACAAGAATATCTATCTTCCCGCCGAAGTGTGCACCATTCTTCCCAGCCAGCCCTTCCGCGGGAAGCTTCCCGATGAACAGACTGGAGAAATGATCAAAATGGCTGCTAAGCCTCCCAATGTCAATGCCAATGCCATTACTGTTGCCGGACTGCGCGAGCTCGGTTTCATGCGCGGGCCCAGTATCTCCCCTGTATTGGGTGTGTTCGGGGTTTCCATCGGCAATGACATGGCTGTCGTGCCTGCTCGGATCTTGACGCCTCCCCGCATCCGTTATGGGCGAGGAGAGCAAAGCGTGGATGACAAGGCGAGCTGGAACTTGAAGAATGTGGTCTTTGCCGAAGGCGCGAAGCTCGGGCCATGGACAGTGTTGGTCATCAAAGATGGCAATCGTCATGACGAATTCAGTAATGCCCAGGACCCAGAACTGCGGAGCATTATCGACGGATTCACCTCGATGTGCAGAAGTTGTGGTATAAGTGTTATTCAAACGCCACCCCTCATTGCCGTTGCCGAACTTCCGCGAAAGGACTCCCAAGATCCCATCCGATCCCAGGCCGTCAAGGTTATTCGCAGCGTCTTGATGGCGACAAAGCAGAAGCCAGCCCTTCTTCTTGTAATTCTATCAAATAGCGACAAGCACATTTACGCGGGCTTGAAGCACCTGTGCGACGTCTACTTGGACGTTCCTAACGTTTGCGTGCAGAGTGCGAAGATCAGGAAGGAGCGAGGCCAGTTACAGTACTATGCCAATGTCGCGCTCAAGGTAAACATGAAACTCGGTGGCGTCAACCACGCCGTGGATGAAGCGTCGATGGGCAAACTCCGCCAACTCCCTACCATGCTTGTTGGAATGGACGTTACCCACCCGGGGCCATCGACCGTGAAGGGAACGCCATCCATTGCCGCTGTCGTGGCAAGTGTAGACGTTCGATTCAGCCAGTATCCGGCAAGTATGCGCATCCAAGAGTCGAAAAAGGAGGTTTGTTGGGGTCTCAGGTCTCTTTAAAGTGCGATTTTTCACCTCACTCCTAGATGATCACGGACTTGAGAGACATGATGGAGGAACGTTTGCTGGCTTACCGGACCAAGAACAGAGATCTTCCCCAGAGAGTTTTAGTATATCGTGATGGCGTCTCGGAGGTCTGCCGGTGGTATTCTCTTCATCTGCTCCACTCAATGTAGCTTCTTTTCAGGGTCAATTCTCTATCGTCGTTAATGACGAAATTCCAAAAATTCGAGCGTCTTTCAGGAAGTTTGACACCGCCCAAGGTCAATATCGCCCAAAACTGACCGTTGTTATTTGTGGCAAGAGGCATCATACTCGATTCTACCCCACCGAGGCCTCCAATGCAGATAACAACGGAAATCCAAAGCCGGGGACAATTGTCGATCGTGGTGTCACAGCCATCTATGAGTACGACTTCTTCCTCCAAGCTCATGGTGGACTACAAGGAACGACCCGCCCAACTCATTACTACGTTGTCTGTAACGAGATGAACATGAATGCGGACGACCTCCAGAGTTTGACGAACACAATCAGCTATACCTTTGCAAGGGCTACGAAGGCTGTTAGCCTCGCAGCCCCCGCGTACTATGCCGATCTCGCCTGCGAACGCGGGCGATGCTACCTCCACAAACTTCTCTCAGGGTACTCAGAAGTTAACACTACGGCGACTAGTGGTTCCACTAGTGATGAAGATGTATTTAAAGAGGCAGAGAGACTTTGGAATGGTGGTGTTAGAGGTAGGCTAAAGGACAGTATGTATTATCTCTAAATCAACGACGCATAAGTGGGGCAGGGTCTGCTAGAGGCGCCCTCGAGTCTACACTGTACAATATTCTACAGTCATTTCTTGCTAGTGAATTGCTATCACTGATTCTCATACTTTGCAATATCTTCTTCCCCCGTTATCTTACCTCACGTCGTTCGGAGGTCTTACAAGTTCTTAGTGTCCAAAACAAGCTGTCAAGTAAAACAACGATGTATCTCTATCTGCACGGTCACAGGCTGCATTAATTCTCCATTTCCTCCGATATGAACCTAGCAGAAAATGCACCAGGCTCGCCGCCAGACCATTGGTCATCGGCTGAGTGACTATCCTCAAGGACTAAATTATTGCTGTCATCTGACCCAGAGAATTCAGATTCGATACCCTCGTCCTCAGGCATGGCTGAGCGCCGATCGCAAGGGAGGCCGAATAAACGCATCGGTGGTCGAGCAAGAGACCCATCGTCTTCGCTGGGAAAGAAGTGACTTCAATTAGGAAAGCAGGGAGCTTTACAAATGACTTACGACTTGGTACTATGACCGCAGTTATCATCCCTGCAAGTATCTAAAGGGTGAATTATGGCCCATTATGTGTCATTCAGAAAACGTACATATCACTATCACTAAGGACTTGCCGTCGAGTCCCGAGAGCCAGACGCCGAGGCTTCTTCTGAAATTCATCACTGACCTTCTCATCTTCATCTTCACTGCCTTCGGAAAATGCAATCATCCTTCGCCTCGTGGCCAGTCCCGTGATTTCGTCATTATCAGAGGAAAATTCAACTGCTTCACTATCGCCGCGCTCCGAGTCGTCGTCAATAAAGCTGCCTTCGTATGATCCATCATCAGACTCATCCACGCCGACGCCACGTGGCCAACCCATAATGCGTTCCATTGCTGGGAGAATACTCCACCTTGCACGAAGCTCCTCGCCTGACGCACTCTCATCAGATGCGTCAACATCATGGCCGCTATAGTGCCGACCACACTGTGAGCATAACCCCCCCCAGATTTCGTGCATGCAATCAAGACAGCGGTGCACCTGATCCTCGGGATCGTACATTCCGAAGACTTCAGGCGAACCTTCAATGGGGAGAATTGCCGGGCGTAGTGACGTGGGAGGGAAAATGTTAGCCCAGGGATCTTGCTGTGGAGTTTCTGAATTGATGGGCGTGACCTCTTCGACGTTGACATCCGCTGATTGGTGGAAGTCTTGGCCGAAGCTACTCCGGACAACAGTAGCAACCATGTCCTTGATATTCCATGCCTCTATGGGACGACCATGAACTACTGCACGGCAATGAGGACAGAGTTTCTTGCGGAAAACGTTTCCACCTCCCAGTCCATCAGGTTGCTGATCAACGTTGAACCAGTTGATGAGACAGCGGTAACATGAGACATGTCCGCAAGGGGAAAGTGCGAAGGGTTTGTGGAGTAAATCGAGACAGATTTGACACAGGAGAGAGGACACAAGGCTCTTAAAAAGTGTTTTGTGGTCGTGAAGAGACTATGATGAGTTTGTACACCGTCACCGTTAGAAACAGACACAGACAACAAGCGAACCTTGCATTCGGAGTGTGGAGTTGGTTTTACATCCTCCTTTCGGGCGGGTCGCTGCTCAAGGGGAGATAACACTGGTGACAAATGAACAGAGGGAGGGGGTGTAAACGATCTGTCAAAAGGACTGTCCGATTGAGAAGAGGCAGGTGATAGCTGACTCGCGGTCGATCTGGATGCCAAAGGAAGAGGGGATGCAGGCCTTAGGGATGAAGACGGAACGTTCTGTGCACTGCCCGACACTGCTGATGACTCGTGAGCTCCTGAATCGCGAGCAATAGGTTGTTTCTTCTGTTTTCTCCTTCTCCTTCTCCTTCTGTCTTTGTCGGAGTGGCCTTGTCCAGGGTCGGTTTTGGGTTTCTTAGCGATTATTGCACGCGCATCTGGCGAGGATGTGCGCTTTTTGGAAGTCAATGGAAGAGTCTCCATGCGAGAGAACGTGAGTGGGTGGTCCAAGCGCAGACTCGCAGCATCGGAGTCACCGTAAAACAAGTATTAAAAAAACTGAGATTTAAATCCCAAATTGTACAGTGATTTGCCACTTCTGATTGTTTCTGATTGTGGCAAATAACCATATAATTTGGGATTTAAATCTCAGTTTTTTGTGGTTGAATGAGGCCTAAAAGTGTGCAGAAAATACATAATCATAAGATTATTGTCCTTTTTGGAAAAGTTGGCATGAGTGTAAATAAATAAATTTAAAATTTAAGAGCAAAAAATTAAAATATCTTGCTGAATACTCAACAGACTACCTTCAGTTAGGGATCAAATTCATCAGAAAATTAAGGATAACTAGTGACAACCTGTGCTATGCAATGGGATGGCAAGTGAGCAAAGTTGGATGATTCATTGAATTTGCACATGCAAGATGTACACTGATGTATGCTTCATGAGAAGCCAAAAATGATGTACACATTATGATAGATATACATGGTCATGCCTTGTGAAGGAGCAACAGGAGAACTATTATAGGTAGTTATTAAATCACATGCATCAGGAAAATGGAAATTTCCTTAAACTGCTTAAAGTTGGCTTAAGTTACTTAAAATGGTCTTAAAAAGTGTGAACCTACTTAAACTGTGTTTAAGAAGATTTTAAGGAGGTATTAAGTACTATAAGGATGCAATAAGACATTAAGGTGTTAAACTGGGGAGAATCTGACGGATCAGGAGGAGGACTTGATTAGCTACTACTCCATAAGTAAGTTACACAACTTCGACATTACTTGACGGATCAGGAGGAGGACTTGGGTCCTCCATCCCCATCAGGTTTCGTATATGTAGACGATATTCACATGTCGGGAGAAACTGAGACAACTGTGTATGAAATTGATCAAGAAAGGTCATCCACTTCCCAGATCCAGGAGGCGCAGGTCAGTCCTCAACACCCCCCAGTGATCCATGCACTCTCGGGTCTGGTGTCGCTGTTCATTGAGATGCAAGTGAGCCACTTGTGATGGACCATCTGGTGAAGTGGTTTTGTCATGAGGTCGGCTGGGTTTTCGATTCCCAGAATATGATGGACATTGATGAGTTGACGATTGACTGTGTCCCTGATGAAATGGGCTCGGATATCTATATGCTTCATTCTTGAATGTGACTGGGGATTGTGTGTGCACACGACAGTTCCTTGGTTGTCACAATAAAGTAGCATTGCGTGCAGCTGGTGAAAACCCAGTTCTGCAAACAGTGACCACTGCCACAGGATTTGCCATGCACAATGCGAGCATGCAATGTACTCTGCTTTGCAAGATGACAATGCCATGACAACTTGCTGTTTTGAGCTCCTAGCGATGATGCCACCTCCACATTTGATGAGAAATCTGGATACACTTTTGTGACCCTCTGACATTGCCCAATCCAAATCCGCGAATGCTTTGAATAGTGGGAAGGTATTGGGTGAGTTGCTGTATGTAAGTCCATGGCTGCGGGTCCCTTGGAGGTACCTGAGAAGGTGCTTTGCGGCCTCAAAGTGCTTTGCGCCGTAGTTTGACATGAACTTGGCCAATTCATGGACAGCAAATGATATATCTGGCCACATGCAGTTTGTGAGGTACATGCACTTCCCCACAAGAGCACAGAAGGGAAGTTGTGAGGCTGTTTCATGTTGTTCAGTGTTCGATGGGCACATAGCAGAGGTGAGTCAATAGTTTGGGCATGGTGTTTTGACAGTGTTGCAGTGTTCCATGTGGAACTCGGTGAGGATTTGTACCGTGAATTGCTCCTGGTCGATGGCTAGGAGCCTTCTGTCCCTCCACCTGCGGATGTGACAGCCCAGGAGCCACTTGGTGTCGCCTCAGTCAGTGATGGTGAACTTCTTTTGGATTTGGGTGGCTGCAAGGTTGGACTCCACCTTGGAATTGGACACAATGAGGAGATCATTGACACTTGTGGCCGAGAAAGATACTCCTGCAGTCGACCTTCTCCAGTACACACTTCAATCCGACTTGCACCTGGTGAACCTGAGGGAGAGATATGCTTTGTGCAGGGTGAGGTACCACTGCCTCCCTGCTTGTCATAGGCCATACAATCCCTTTCAGAGTCGCCAATACTTGGTGCTGCACCCCTTTGGAGCTATCATATAAATTTCTTCTTCAAGTGGTGCATTCAGATAGGCATTTTTGACATCAATGTGGTGCAATTTGAGGTCGTTCAAGGCTGCGATGCACAAGGTTGACTGGATTGAATCCCAATGGGTGACAGGTGTGAATGTAAAGTTGTAGTCTTGTCCAGATATCTGTGTGAAGCCTTTTGCAACCAGGCGTCCTTTGAAGCGAGTGATTTGACCATCTTTATCTTGCTTGATATGAAAGACCCACTTGCACTGTACTGCCCTCCTTCCACATGGGAGCTCTTCAATTTCCTCATAGACATCCTTTGCCTTCAGCACCTCAAGCTCCTTGTGCATTGCAATGAGCCACTTGTTCCAATATTTGGACTGTTTGGCATGCTGCAGGGTTGGTGGGTCCTTTTTATCATCAGCCATAAGGTATATGGTGATTTTGGCAGTGAGCATGCGATCTGAGGCGGTAAGAGGAGCCGGGAGGTGCATGAGTGGGTCCAAGATGGGCATTGCTAATTCTTCATTGTCAAAGTGTAGCAGCAAGTTGATGATAGTTTCAGAGGGTACATACTCAGAGTACTGTGCTGGTAGTTTTCTGGTACATGGTGGGAGTGAGCATGTGGCTGTGTCCCTTGGGTGGCTTACAGTGCCCCCATCCTTCCCAGGCTTGGTGAAGCTGAGGCTGTGGAAGGAGTTTGTAAGCCTTCGCTCATGCTGCTGTTGCCAGAGCTGAGCTTGGTACTCATGGGATACAGTCGACCAGGTGGCTCATCCCATAGAGAGGGCTCCTGTTGTCATTTTCAATGCATTCAACTGGGTGGCTCATCCCATGGGGAGGGCTCCCATTGTTGTTTTCACAACTTGATTTATCATGAGTGGTGATGTGGTCTGGGAAGTCTACAGCCTCCTAGAGTGGCATGTAGTGGCTCAGGACAGGCAGCAAGGTGATGTTGAGTGAGGGAAAGTCGGTGAAGAGGACATCCCGCCTGATTTTAACCATGCCACCATTGTTGTGTTGGTTAGGTACCCAGATGAGGTATCCTTTGGCATCCTTGGCGTATCCAAGGAATCTTCCAGCCTCGCCACATGCATCAAACTTTGATAAGTGGTCACTGATAATGCACAAGGTGCAGTGAGTGCCAAATGGTTGGAGGTGGCATAGGTTTGGTCTTCGACTGAACCACAATTCGAAGGGCATTGTATGTGGTGGTAACGATGCATGGGGGAGCTATTGTTTTATGTGGGTGGCCGTGAGGACAGCGAATGGCCAAAAGTAGTTGCACAGATCCACATCAAGTAGCATCGCATGTGCCATGCTGCAGATTGTGCGGTTTGTGCATTCTGCTACTCTGTTTTGTGGAGGCGAATCCGGCACTGTTTTTTTGTAGGTGATGCCATGTGTTTTGCAGTGTTCCTCCATTTGCCCTTGAATGAGTTCAGGGGTGTTATTGACATGTAGAATGGTGACTTTTTCTTTGCAGAATGTTTCAGCAGCCACTTGGTACTGTACAAATAGTGATAATGCTTCATTTCAAGACTTCATCAAGAAGAGTGAGATGAATCGGGAATAACCGTTGATAAATGGAATAAAATATGAGAAGTTTCCATAGAAAGTGGGAAGAGGCCCGCATATGTTGCAGTGGATGTGTTGCAGGAGCTGTACTGCACAACTTTCAGAGTGTTGTGGGAATGGTGATCTGTGGATGTTTGCTTGAGTGCAAATCTTGCATGCCAGGTATGAGGAGTTGTCACTCGCGACACCATTGATGGCAGTGTGGAGTTGTTTTACACCTGTGTGCCCCATGAGGCAGTGTAAAACTTTGCCCCCAATGCACATGACTCAACCCTGGAGATGAGGCTAGGAGTGGAAATCTGTGATACGAGCGACACGGAAGGTGGTGATGTGACTGTAAGGTTAAGTTGGTACATATCATTGATGATTTTCCCTTTGACAATGGTCTTCCCATCTGTGGCCAGTGCAAGTGTGCCATTTCCAAGATGTGTTATCACTCCGGCCTTGTCAAGCAGAATGCCACTGACAAGGTTGGTCCGCACTGCCAGTATGTGCAAGATGTTTTGCAAAACAATCTGGTGTATTTGGTTCCTGCTGCGACTCTTGAGCCAGACTGTGCCCTGCCCCATGGCAGTGGTAGAGAGATTGTGGCCAAATCCACGCACAGGGAGGGGTCCAGTGAGTTCATAAGTTTCAAACACACCGCGGTCATGGAAGATGTGGCAATTCGCACCTGTGTTGTGGTGACAGGTGTTGTTGCATGGTAGGTTGGGATCTAAGGCATTCACTGTCATGTGTGCATAGTCGTCCTCAACCATGGTTGACCAGGCATGGAAGGTGACATCTGGGACTAATGCAGCATGGACATCTCCACCGATGTCATTCAATTCAGCAGGCATGTTGGTGGATCAGTTTGCAGAGTTGTCGGTGTGTACCTGTGCCACTAACAGTGGGCGACTATTTTGGCAGGTTTTGGGTGGTACATTCGTCGCCACAGTCCGCTGCAACTCGGGCAAGTGTATGTTCCATGGCCCTTGCCACCAATCTGGGTATTGCCCTTGCTTCCCAACTGTGTATGCAATGCAGTCCATGGTGTCATGCCCCACTTTCCTTGCACAGTGGGGGTTTGTGCAGCGAGGTTTAGGTCTGTCAGCCTCTGCAGTCCGCAATCATTTTGCAGGGGTCGACACTGTTGCAGCTATGTCCATTGTCCTTGCCCTTTTATTGGTTGATGACCTGTTCATAGCATCAAATCATGCGGTGAAGACTGCCAACTGGTTGCTGTCGTCATCTTTGTGCCTGCACCAGTGCTCATTGTGTATATGGGAAATTAGTGTTATTGAGTGAAAAGGGACATGTTGACTGTCTGCATTGTGGAGTTTGTCCCGCAATCCTGAGATGAAACCCATCCAGACATTATCTTGTGGCATAAGATCCAATATAGCAAGGGTGAATTCTCGGTCTGTCATGCATTTGACTTTGATGCCACAAAGGGTGGTGTATAACTGCTGCATGTCGGTAAGCCACTTAGTTATGTTCATGTCAGGTGTGCAATGGTAAGTCATGATCTGCCCCTTTATTGCTGCTGCTCTTGCTGAGTTCTGTGGTTGGTAGTTGGAGCAGAGACATTCCCAAGCATCCTTGGCTGAGGAGATTTCCAGTAGGAGGTGAAGGCTTTGATTGGGGAGAGTGTTGTAAATGTGGCTGAGGGCCAGCTCATTTCCCATGTGCCAAAGTTCGGCTGCAGCAGTTGCTGCCTCATGCTCTTCCTCATTTCCCCAGATGTGGACTGTGGTGAGTTGACCATCATCATCGAGGCCATGATATGCTGCCGTCAGACGAAGGGTGGGTATGGTAGGTGGTTTCGAGTTCGGGCCTTTGATGTACTTCCATAGTCCCCATTCTCACAGTTTGTAGTAGGCTCGATTTTTCCAAGAGCCATAATTATTGTTGGTGCCATCATCTGATAACTTTGGTAACTCTGTGCATCCCATGGCTTCGTCGTTGGCCATTGGTAGTAGTGCAGCAAATGCAGTGGGTTTATGAATGTGTAAGGTTCTCCTAGGGCACAGGGCCCATAACCTGTTAAACTGGGGCAAATCTGATGGATCAGGAGGAGGACTTGATTAGCTACTACTCCATAAGTAAGTTACACAACTTCGACATTACCTGATGGATCAGGAGGAGAACTTGGGTCCTCCATCCCCATCAGGTTTCATATATGTAGACAATATTCACATGTTGGGAGAAACTGAGACAACTGTGTATGAAATTGATCAAGAAAGGTCATCTGCTTCCCAGATCTGGGAGGTGTGGGTCAGTCCTCAACATAAGGAAATTTCCATTTTCCTGATGCCACCTATTGTCATTCACTTCCTCCATACAGTTTGTCTTTGGACTGTTTTGGTCTTCATTCAGAGTTGAAGGAGGACAGGAGTCATGGGAGGCTGTAATTAGTGTTGTGGTGGCTCAGGAGCTGTAGCTGAGCCATAGCCAAGCCACTATTAGCCACGCCAGTCAGTGTGTTAGCCGAGCTGTGCCGTGCAACCCATTTCACCAAGCGGTGCTGAGCCTAGCTGGTTGAAAAGCCAGCTTTCTTTGACTAAAGTCCCAGCTCTGGCTTGAAGTCGGCTTGAAGCTGGTCCCAAGATGACTCAACATTTCACTGCAACGACTCATTCGCTGATTGACTCTACAAACACCTCAAGCTTATCCCCTCCACTTTCCTCCATTCTACCTCCTTTTCATTGCAATTGTTTGAATCCCAATGACCACCACACGTACAAGCATCCCAATCAGACTCGTGCCCTATTTTCTCTGACTCCAATCTATATCAAAAAAGCGTCATTTCTTTGCCTCATCTATTTGCTCGTCGCCTCCAGCTCCAAAGTACTTGGCATTTCTTCATTCATGTACTCCTGTAAACTAGAAAACCCCTAAGACTCTTTTATGTATTTAAACGTGCTCTTTATGCCTCGAAATATTATCAACTTTCAGTTCCTTTCTCTCTCTGTGTGCCCATGTCGCCCTCGTCAATCCTCAGTTCAACTTCATTGTCTCCAACTCTCTTCTTGTGTGCTCTTGTTTCCCTTTGCTTCACATTCTCAAATAAACAGGAACACATACATACAACAACTGATCATTGACTGTCCATCTGTGTAGTACTACACTGTACTCTTTTAACCATGAAAAGATACACTGAGCTGCTAAACAAATGTGTGGAGGCAATGACTACAGGAAACATGAAAATTGGAGAAACATATGGCACGTGGGATACCAGCTAAAAAATGCAAATAAGCTAAGCTTGCCTCATCAATCAGAAAGCAATCTCAGTATCTATTTCCCGAGCCTTCTTGCAGTGGGGGTATAGAACTTGTGCCGACCCAAATGAGGCATTGTGCAAGTTGCAGAGCAAAGGCTGGGTGATTAGACCATAATTGTTAGTACTGATCATGAATTATTCAAGAACTTGCTCACATTCGATCACTGGGGGCACTGGCAGGCATGGTAGAGCCCACAGAGGAGCAAGCGGAGTCTCTGGAGCATTGTGATTGGATAGGCTGGTCAGCATCAATTTCTGAGCAATGCAAGAGGATCAAATAAAGGTGCTGGTAGTCAGGCTTCTCGCTGAAACCAAGGGAACGTATATGATTGATAAAATCGCAGAATGGAGTGGGTAAGCCTTCACAAAGCTCCTCTGTCATGATCAACAATTTCATGTTGAGTACTGCCTCTCAATCACCACAGGTGAGAGTACTGGTCCAAGGCAAGTCGCCACATACCAAAAAAATAATTGTATATGCGAGTGACTCCAGGTTATCACGATGCGACTGGGCATATCCTTGCTGGCCATTAGTGGACATAAATGGAAGAGTGCCGACAACTGAATGGTTTTTGGAGTATGGGATGTGTAGGCATGTTGCGGGATTTCGGAACAGCCATGCAAGGCCGAAGTCAATAAGGAAAATAGTAGTGGAAGGGTTATCAGCTTTAACCATAAAGTTTCCAGGCTTGATGTCACGATGGATGTAATGTTGAATATGCAGGGACTCCACAGCTGAGAGCTGTGCTATGTGAGTGAGAATCGAGTGCTCTCAAAAATGCAGTGGACATACCATTTGGGAGGCATACAGGAATGTCCTCTTGTGACCAAATTGTTGTTTCCTAATCAAATCACCAAGTGATGTCCCAAGATGATCCAGGACGATGACCTCAGAATGGCCCTCTTTGCCATACCAAAGGACTGAAGAGATACCTGTGCTGCCAGCAACCGCCTCATACACATTGTATTCATGCATAAGCCTGGAAGATGAGCAGTTTGTATGCCCTATCTTCAGAGCAACAGCAGCTTCTGTCTTGATATCTTTTCCTAGATAGACACTCCCTATAGAAATCAGAAAGGTATGTCAACCTTGAGTCAGGTCTGGTGCACCAGAACCACCAGAGCCAAGTAATTGTCCTACTCTGTACTGCCCACCAACATGTACAAAGTCTGGTTTACATGGAGTGTTTTGTTTCTTTGAGCCTCGCTGTGAATTTTTAGGGCACATGTTCATTGTCCAATTGCTAATGAACAAAGGGCAAGGTGCTCGGGCGGATTTGGGGTATACTATGTTGATGTATTGTTGTTAAAACTCCGTACTCCAACGTTTATATAAGCTCCATGCGGTGATCAGGCCCAGGATGCAGCCTTTGCACTTGGGCCATAGGCAGAGTTGAATGACAATGAATGAATGCATGGTGCATGATGAGATGCATGGCTGTAACTGCTAGCTACTGTAACCCTCCACAAGTATTCTAGTCGTGCTTCAACAAGTTGAAGATATGGAATTGGGATGTGGCCTCTTCTCACCACTAACACAATGTGGTGATGGTATATACAGGACAGATAAAGATCGAGCAGAAGTGGCAGAGGAGATGGTTGAGAATGAAATGGTGACTGGGAAAACAAGATTGCAACGATATCTATTCAGGAGGGGTGTCAATACTTGCAGTCTCGCAATCATAGTTACCAAACTCCTTCAAGATTTTGTCCAGTGCATTATTGGCATCATCCGCAAATAGGGAGTCAAGGTTGCAAGTTGGCATCAGTGCCTCATTCATGGCCACTTCTGACATTATACACCCTTCCATAAAGTTGAGGTGTTCGGTCTTGAGCGAGAACTTCAGCAACTGAATAGCCTCCATGAGCACTGGGCTGATCTGGTTTCGTTTTGCGGTGTCCATCTCCTTTGCTGAGGAGAACACATGCTCACAAGGCACAGAAGTTGCCTGGATTGGGAGATAGTCCATGGCCATTGCAAATAGTGTCGGGAACTCCATCTCATTAGCCTTGAACAGAATGTGAGTTATGACGCCATTCAATCACAGAAGCCATACCTCCCAGAATTGCAAGATGTTGGTCTTCTCATCTGACAGGTTAGCCAAAGTGTACTTCCAGAATTCAGCTTTGACAGTAAACTCTCGAGAGGGCTTCTTCCTTTTGTATACAGAGTTTTTAATAGCAAACTGCATTGCATGTACCATATTTCCAGCAGCTTGAGCAGGTTTGACATGAGATGTAGATGAAGTTGCTGTAGCGGTGGACAATTTCTGGCCACAGTACTGGTGCATCTGGCAAGAGGTGGATGAGATGAGACATGTCATGATCAATTGTACAGAGTACTTACAAGATTTAAAATGATATCCTTTGAATGCTTGACATACTTGGATTCCCACTCACTTTCGATCCACGAGAAGTGAATGATAGGATTGAGGACTGTACATATGAGTTGGCAGATTAGAGTAATATATTGATGATCTGTTGACAAACTTACACATGGCGACAACATATGATTCTGTATCATCCATGCGAATGTAATACTTGGTAGCCCAGTCCAGACCAATTTTTATCCAGGGCTGGAGGCACTCATGCTCTTCTGTGATTGTTTCCCACTCTGACATAAGCATCTCGAAGTTGATGATCACATGTGATAAGACTGGGGTCCGCTTGGAAGACATGCTTTGCTGGAATATGTGAGGGACCTGTTGTCGCACTAAGTGCCAGTCAGTGGTAAAGTAGCTAACCCACCTTCAAGACCGTTTCTAAACCATCCAGAATCTCCCAGTCCAACTCAGTCAACTTGCATTGCATGTAGTCGATCATTTTGGTGTCGAAATACTGATCGATGGCCTACATAAATACTGTTAGCTAGTCTCTACAGTCTAGCCACCGAGACAGATGAACCGGCCGCAGTTCCCTTAGATGCCGCAGCATTAAGTACACCGGATCCCACCTGGTTTTCACATCTCTCAGAGGTTGTACCGCTTGGACTGTGGTCGGTACGCATTTTCCATTCTTGTCCTTTCTAGTGAACCAATTACATTTGTTTCTGTCGCAGATGAAAGCACAGAAGCCTTCTCTACATTGATTGGAAGAGTGCAGCAGGCGAATAACTCTTCAAGCACATTGGAGGGGATCGTGTCTGATGCCTTCAAACCATCTTTTGAGTTCAGGATTTCCCCTGTCAATGTAGCAGTCAGCAAGTTCCAGCTCATCGATGTCATCATTGGCATCATTGTTGCTGTTGTCTGGTTCATCTTGCAAGTCGTTGTGGGTTGTCAAATCACATGAAACATCAAGCAAGGAGACATATGATTTAGAAGATGTCACGGATGAGATAATGTGAGAAGAACAGATGTTAATGATGTGTGCATAACACTGGACATGATGGTTCAAGTTGTTGAAATCAATCATAATGTGTGTTTCACATTCCGTGAGCAAAGACTCCAGCTCTCACATAGCCACCACATTGTTCTTGGCATTGTCGAGTGTAAAGTGGCCAATCTAAAGAAAGATTAAGGGATGCCCACATGATATATGGAAGACTTACCTTCAGAGTAACGTCAGCATGATCAAGGAGGTATACAATTGTTCTTGCTATATTGCAGCCTGAATGTTTTTTCTTGAGACAGTGAAAGCCAATAAGCCCAGACCTGAGCATAAGGCATTTACTTGACTCGTCAAGGGTGATCCAGTGTACAGTCAGGGCTAAATATGCTGCCAGGTTTGCATTTGACCAAATGTCTGTAGTGAAACTAATTTTCCTCCAAGATCGCTATGATAGAAGTTAGCTGGTAGTGGCAAGAAAACTGCTCAGCCATACACGAAGGTCGCTTTTCAACACCTTGAAGGATTTCTTCCAATGGCCAACTATCGCTTCCCTCATCTTGTCACAGCGAGGAATGTTGGTGTCAACAAGTGTCTCGCAGAGGACCATACATAGCCATCAGAACTCGGGGCATTCGACAACGTGAATCGACTATGGAGACATGAGAGTGAGAATGGACACAAGTTCACTGAGAGATACCTGATCATTTGCAACAACAAAGTAGACAAGGTGGTCTAAAAAGTTATCTGGAGAGTATCACGGGACCCTGCCATCGCGTGATTTGCAAGCATTCTTGTTTATAGAATCATCACCACAATGAGTCGAAAGCTTATAATTCCAATTATTGTCAATGACAGCCTGATCATACTCTGCAGCATGTTGAGTGTACATATGCTTTTGGAGATTTGTGTTCCCAGTTTTCTGCCCATAGAAGTAATTGGGTACCTTTTTCTTCTGAATCTTACCCTTATCGGAACCATGAACTGCACTGCTTGGTTGTTAGAAAGGCAGAGTGATTAGAAAGTGTACTGCACTCACAGACATAGCTTACAAACTCTCTGCACCTTTGTGTCATCACCTGTAGCATCAGATAACTCAAGTTCAGTGAAGAAATGCACAAGATCAAAAGCTTTAGTTGTGTTGATTTGGGAAGCTTGATTTGGTTGGCCTTTGGGAGGACTAGGAGCATCGGCAGCAGCATCAGAGATCTCCTCACCCTTGCTATCTATCTCTTGAAAATTGAATTCATCGCCACTGGTGATAGGGGCGAGCTGGGTAGGGGCAGCCTTGTTCGATTGGTAAGACTTATAGTAAGGAGTGAGGGGGAGCGGCGCTCAGAACTCACCTTTGATCAGGTACAAGACAAAGCAACAGGATGTGCAGGTGTAGCCATCGATGACGACTCAGCGGATGTTTGTGCCTTGCTAGAGCGTCGAACCATGATCAGAGGGCGGGGGAAAAGAAAGACACTCCTGCAAAAAAGAAAGCGGCTGCCATCAAAAAGTAAAAAAGAAAAGTACAGTACAGTACCATTCACTAGGGCCCACCACGTGTGCTTCAAGTGGAGCACTAAGCAGTGAATTGAGTGAAGTACAAAAATATTATGTCCTTGATTGGATGGGGTCCATGCCATTGCCGTCCAGAGGAAGACAAGGAAGAGGGGGGATGTAGTGCTATGGTCTTGACAAGAATGCAGTGTTTTTGCAACATTGAATGAGCAGGATGACAATGATGACAAGCAGATGAGACAAAGATGAGCAGGCATGGATGGACAGGGCAAGTGGGGAATCGGCAATGTTCATGACATATGACGTGGGTTTGGGCATCAAACTCAATGACAAATCTAATCGCACTCAAGTTTGAGTCATTCACATCCAAGTCACACCAGGCATTCAGAACTTTAGTAATTAAAATGACACATGGTATTCACAATCAAGGAACAAGGAACAGGACTACATGACAGGGCCAACACAAAGAAAACAGTAACATGATTAGATCACTGAAAGGAAGAATACAACTATCCACATTCCACCCATTTGCTGCAGGATCAGTTGGAAGTTCTGTGCAGGGGAAGTAAGATATTAGCATGTTTGGGGAAAATGGAGAAGGTATTGGATCATTCTGAAAGGAAAGGGAGGAGTGAGAGCAGGCAAAGAAAGGCTGCTTTGCGCCGAATCCAAACCTTTTGTTGATACAGAATGCCGAAGCCAATCTGATGCACAAACCTTTTCAATGTCCATCTTCCACCACTCATCTGCATTGTCCACCTCTCCGAACCAGCACATCACCTACAAGTCACATCGTGTCAGACCTCATGCTCAAACTCAAGGGATCGGGACAGTTCTAGGACAGATGCTGTGTCATGAGGCTGGGAGAGAGAGACAAGGTGCATCAGAAGGAGCTCGAGGATCTTATGAAGGTATGTCCGGGAGAGAGCGCATAGAGTGCCTTATTATGGGCATGCATAGTTAGGTATACTGTACATCCTAGTCGTCAGCCTTGTCTTGGACACACGAGGAGGAGACAGTAGAGGTAGAACTCACCTTATAATATAGAGTATGGGCATTAGAATCTGGTATGGTGTCGGTATCAGGTTGTTTGATGGATTACACAAGTGTGAGGTGGCCCAGATTGGGCAATGGCTGTTGGGATGATGGTGGACAGGGAAAGGGAGTACAGGGGGATGTTCAACGTTATCATTGCTCGGGTTGGAAATCATGTCTTCCTTGGCATCACAGTGAGACAGCAAGGAGGTGAGTGGCGGCAGTGAGTCCACAGGAGGTTGTGGGAAATTCAGGAGGCAGCAAGGGGTTTGAATCAAATCTTGCTATTGACAGTGGGCACCACACATGATGTGGCATTGACATCATTCTTGATGAGTGTGTGAGAGTTGAGAATGCAGTGTGACTGCGCGAGAGTTGGGAAGGTGGTGCAAGAGTTGAGCAGGCAGCATGGTAGGCAGCAGGAATTGGAAAGGCAGGGAGCGGCAACATACATATCCCATGAGATGAGCCCATGAATGGCATTGCCCAATAGTACATTGAGCTGCAAGGAACAGGCTAGATGAAAATGCAGCGGTGAGAAGGAGAAACGGAGATGTTAAAATATGCACAGTCACGTATCAGAAAGCTCTCCACCAAGTTCATATGCCTGCTTGAGAGCAAACCAAACTCTTGCTGCAATTAGGTCCAAGCTCCGGTGGTTCAAGGACTGGATCTTTTTCACCATGTCATTGGCAAAGTTGATGGCCTCAGAGTAATTAGTCGGAGAATAAGTAGATGGTGCAGTGTGAGAAGGTGGAAATAGATCCCAGTTTCAGGTATGGTCTCCAACAGTACAAGATCACGCCTGAGATACAAGAAGAGGTGAAGGAAAGGGATCAACTTCCATAGACCCATCTTGAGCAGATAAAGTGGGGAGCCAAGAGAGCAGAGACAACCTGAGGAAGGCAACAAAGAAAAAAAAACCCAGGGGCGTTGACTGGAGCCAGCTTGCGCTGCTAGCCAGCAGTGAAGCCGGCTTTGTCTGAGTCGACTAAAATGGGCAGCTCAGGTGACAACGGTGCAGCTTGGCTAGCATTCATGCCGGCTATGGCTATGGCTTTAGCTGGGTTTCAGCCATAGCCACCGAAACACTAGCTGTAATGGATGAAGATAGCTTGTGGAGAGGACATTGTGGCCCAGGCACCATAGTGACAACATCAGATGTGGACAATGCCTGCAGGATCACCTTCACATGGTGGTGATGATGTGGAATGCTGCTGTTCCACAAAGGTGTCTTATGTGCTATTGCAAGGTTGTGCAGCAGTGCCAGATTGTGAGTGATGCTGACAGCATTGACAGTTGTTGCCTCCTGTGTGCCATGAGTAGTGTTTAAAGGTCCAGTTACTATAACCAGTAATTACTGTCCTTTTCCTAGAACCTTGCACTTGTGCAATTTTACAAAATTTGAGCCCCAAACTTCAAACAGCTATAACTCATTCAATTCTTAACCAATTCCTTAACTTTTTGGGGAGTGGGCCTGGATCTATATGGACCAGGTGTATGCAGAATTTCAGAGCCTGAAACTGCCTCCTTAAAATTGCCATTTTTGGCTAGTGCCAATAGCATTGTAGGGTCATATCTCTTGTGATACTAAACATAATAGCATGAAATCTAATAATTAGGTCTACATATATGTATTTTAAATGTATGAGAAGTTTAGAGTCTCCAAGTTTAGCTGTTCACTTGCAATAAGCTTTTCACTATATTTATTTATTTTAGCTTAGAATGACATTAGGAATGATAGGCCTATTGCAAGTGAACAACTAGGATTGGAAACTAGAAACTTTTCATGCATTTATAATACATATATGTAGACCTAATCATTAAATCTCATGCTATTATGCTTAGTATCACAAGAGATATGACCCTGCAATGCTATTGGTACTAGCCAAAAATGGCATTTTTAAATAGGCTATTTCAGGCTCTGAAAGTTTGCATACACCTAGTTCATATAAATTTGAGTCCACTCCCCAAAAAGCTAAGGAATTGATTAAGAATTGAATGAGTTATAGCTATTTGAAGTTTGGGGCTCAAATTTTGTAAAATTGCACAAGTGCAAGGTTCTACATCAGTAAATTGTACAAAAACTTTTTTACTTTTTCACTTACACAAGTAAATAAGTAAATAAGTAAATAAGTTAACATTGACCCTTGCTGATGTAAGCAAACAATGGGCCTAATTCTGGTACTTTTATGACCTTTTTGGCTTTTTTACTTTTTGACAATATTGCCAAAAGGAGCTTATGGCATAAATCTAGGTTGCTTTGGCACTTTTGGCACTTTCTAAGCTTTTGTTGCTTGTACAAGCTTGTGCAAGCTTGCACAAGTCCAAAAAAGGTTTCTTGCAGGTTTACTGATGTAGGAAAAGGACAATAATATCTTATTGCATTCTTATAGTACTTAATGCCTTCTTAAAATCTTCTTAAACACAGTTTAAGTAGGTTCATACTTTCTAAGACCATTTTAAGTAGCTTAAGCCAACTTTTAGTTTAAGAAGATTTCCCTTTTCCTGATACATCACACAACCATCTGGTAAATGTTGGAAAAAAAGACTCATATTATGTCATGTCACATCCAAACATGCCTATCACACTAGTCACTGCTGGAAAACCCCAAAAGTTCAAAATTCAAGTTCGAAGTTCAAAATCATGCATTGCCATATGAGGCCTAAGCTAAAATAAATAAATATATTGAAAGGCTTATTGTAAGTGAACAGTTAAGCTTGGAGACTCTAAACTTCTCATACATTTAAAATACATATATGTAGACCTAATTATCAGATTTCATGCTATTATGTTCAGGCCCCATTTAGCAACAAAATTTAGAACTAGAAATCTAACTTCGGGGTTTTCCGAGGTCACAAGTGTGACATGGCTGCACACAGTGACATGACATAATATGACATGACATAACTCATATGTGTTTTTTTCTTGGGTTTGCTCGGGATTTGCCCACACAGGTGCCATGCCAGTGATTGGCCACTGATTGATCGATATTGACCCCTTGTCCTCTTAGTTCCACCTTTCTCCTTCTTCATCATGTCTGATCAACAGAGCCAAGAGGAACTTCAGTTAGAACAGCATCAAAATAACAACCGGGTAGTAATGGAACCTCATATTGTGGTCATACTTCAGGTCATCTCTATCCTTGTCTGCATGTCCTGTAGAAGGGTGATCGATTGCATCACTGCCCAGTATCATTGCACTCCATATCACACATCTGCCCTCTCTGGAGAAGACTGGGTACAGGAGCTACTCACTGGGCATCCACAACACATTTGGAATGAACTTGGTGTACATTGGAGTACATTTATCATCCTCATCAAAGCCCTTCAAGCGCTTGGCCTCAAATCATCATGCCATGTCTCAATAGAAGAGCAACTTGCAATATTCCTTTACACTGCGGTCACAGGGCTATCTAGCTCTCACGTTGGAGAGCGTTTTCAGCGGACAAAGGGCATGATTATGAAGTGAGTATCAATGATCCTTCAATTGTTTCTAACACATGTTTCCAGGTATTTTAAACAGACTTTATGAGCACTTGCAACACCCCCCTTCTACACAACATATGTGCAGCTCCCCGATGCTGATTTGCCCACCCCTTGTGAAATCCGAAGGTCACCCAAATTGTATCCCTTTTTCGATTGTGCTTTAGGTGCCATAAATGGCACCCACATCCAATGCAGCGCATCTGCCACAGATCATGATGTGACAAGGAACCGCAAGGGTATGCTCAGTCAAAATTGCCTCGCTGTGTGCTCCTTTGATCTTTGGTTTGTGTATTTTTTGTCTGGTTGGGAGGGATCTACAGCCAATTCTACACTCTTTAATGACACCCATCAAGTCAATTTCTGCATCCCAGAGGGGAGGTTTTACCTTGCAGACACTGGTTTTGGGTCATCGGATGCGCTGGTTGTCCCCTATCGAAGCGTGCGGTACCATTTGTCTGAATGGGATCATGCCAAGGAACCATCTGTAAACCTTTTATCTCTGATCAAATTTCTCACTGATGCTCTTCCTAGTCCACACAACCCCAAGGAGTTGTTCAATCTGCATCATGTGTCAGCTCGCAATGTCATTGAGTGGATCTTTGGGATCCTCAAGCAACAGTTTTGAATTCTCCAGCTTCCACCAGAATATGACATGAGTATTCAAGTGCTCATTCTGCCTGTGCTTGCAGCGCTTCACAATTTTATCTGGCACTACAATCCTGAGAAGATTCACATATATGACAATGAGGACATGTTTGACTTTCAAATGGGTGACAGTGGGCCCATTGGGGTACTGGGAACCAGTCCAGTGACACCAGGTGGAGTGTGCCAAGCCAACAAGAGGCAAGATAAGATCGTGGGTGAGATGTGGGCCCAGTATCAGCACTACCTTCGGGAATGTGCAGCGCGCCATCAGTAGTATCTCAATTTAAAGTTGTTATTTGTAACTGTGCACAGAAAATGGTTTCGTGTTGGTTATTACGGGCATTACAGATAAAAAGGCCACATGTCAGGGTGGTAACAAATTAAATTAAAATCACGAAAGAGAGGCCCCCACTCCCTTCAAATCCAGCGTCATCAAAACCCATTTGCACAGCATTTCTTTGTTGTCTCTCCTGGAGACTGACATGTAAAATGCACCCATCCTCTCATCGGATTGAAAGAGTTGGACCATGCGAATGGCATCCTCATCCAATAGCCATTTGTCACCATGATTGTTGCATGCGTCAATGTATTCAAGAAAGTGATTGGCTGCTGTGGTGTCATGCAAAGCTGAGGGAGGTGGTGGCAGCGCAGAAGATGGTGGACCCATGCATTGATCCATGACATCAAGGAAGTGGTCCAAGGTACCTTGGAGTGCCTCCGCTTCACTTGGACCCTTTCTTTTCTTTGAGGAGACAGAGGATCATGTGGAACCTTCAAGGGGGGACAACTTGTGCTTGGAGGAGGATCTGATGTTCGAGTTGTAGGTTGATGAGATGTCGAATGGAGTTGAAGTTGGTGATCGATTGAATTGACTCAAAGATAGTGATGGTAGGAATGGATCTGAAAACGATGATGGTAAGGATGGAATTGGTGGCATTGGTTCGAAACCATGTGGTGGCTGCAAGGGATGATGGGCATTTGTGCCTTTGACCTTCAATGGCATCAATAATGCCATGTTGTCATAATGTGGCCAGCCACAGTTGTAAAATGGCTTGTATAGGACATTGGTCTGATAATGATTAGATGCCATTGATGGACTAGAAATATAATCACATACCCTAACCAGCATAGTCCATGCCAGGTCCTTGTCATCCTTCAAGCCCATTCCTGCCTCATTGGTCCACATAAAGCCTGACTTGGCCTTCAGCTGAGTAATGGCATTGAATGTCTTCTTCAACTAGTCATACAAGTCAGGATATGGATAAAAGATACAGAAAAGATGTACGTACTCTTGACCACTTTGTCTTGCATGAAACCTTGCTCTTTTTTGCACCTTTTGTACGAGAGCTCTCAAGCTCTTCTGCCACCTCATTGAAGACTTTATCCTTGAACATGCCATTAGAGGCGGTGTTACCACCCACTTTACTGAGAAGGAAGTCGATGAGTTTAGTTTCGTCCTCAGTGGTCCAATGAACCCTTTCATTGATGGTGGTAAGGATTTCACCGTCAGATGCAGATGATAATGATGTGCACATTTGCATGATGGTATAGGATGAAGCGGGCAAGGGATCCCCAAGAATTCCTGAGATTTGATTCCCAAGCTCCAAGCCAGCTTGCAGGCACAGACACATATGCAATTATGATATTATGTCATGTCATATTATGTCATGTTACATGGACACACCTGTCACACTTGTGACCCCTGGAAAACCCTGAAGTTAGATTCTAGTTCTAAATTTTGTTGCTGAACAGGGCCTTAGTATTACAAGAGATATAAACCTACAATGCTATTGGCACTAGCCAAAAATGGCAATTTTAAGGAGGCAGTTTCAGGCTCTGAAATTCTGCATACACCTAGTCCATATAGATCCAAGCCCACTCCCCAAAAAGCTAAGGAATTGGTTAAGAATTGAATGAGTTATAGCTGTTTGAAGTTTGGGGCTCAAATTTTGTAAAATTGTGCAAGTGCAAGGTTCTAGGAAAAGGACAGTAACTGGTAACCAGACACAACCTAACCACAAATAACCAGACCATCAGTTGTGGTTATGTAGGTTTGAAAGTTTTCCAGTTACCGGTCACAGTATTTGTGATGACTGGAAATTTGTTCATGACTGGTCACAATCAGTCATGACCAGTCATCCTGGACTTTATTATAATACTAGCATTACACACCCTTCTTAAGTCCTGCCTCTAAGCCATGCTTAGAACTAGGGCTGCACACTATTACTGTATAATACAGTTGTATGGCCATATTAGTCTGGTTTCCGTACTGTACCCGTCAGCCACCAAAACTCACCTTTAGATGGCTGTACCTGTATGGGCCATCTACTGTACTCAGCCATAAAAATATGGCTGTCAACAGCCATACTGTCCATGTGATCAAAGCCACTAAAACCTTCAACTTTATCAATGAGTCAGTGACCTCTATTGATAAGGCCGGCTTCTCCCACCTCCACTTTCACCCTCCCTCTCAACTCAACCACCAGCACAAGACAAACCACGAATGAATCACCCTCCATCCCACTCTCACAGCCTCCCACTTTCCCCTTTCTGACTTAGTTGTTTTTTGTTTTCCTTGTACTTTAGGCAACGACAATCAATTCTCAGCCACAGCAGCATGGCACTTGTACACCCCAGAACATTCCTCTCTAGACTTCTCTTCATTTTTTATCTACAATTTTCTTGAACATTTGGCACAATGACGACATGTTTACTTACCCATCCCTGATGCCAACCCTCTTACCAACAGATACAATTACCAAAGCATAGGGACCCATGTATTTAAGCAAGCCTCCTTGTCAAGGATGGCATTAGATATCCTCTTCATATCAATCAAACTGTGTGTCCTTCCTCTTTTCTCTTACCCCTTTTGCATGCATTTCAGTACCCTTGTCGACTCAGCACTTGCACTTGTGGACCTGCTGTCCACCTTGTGCCTCATTTCTTATCACATCAATCTGTTCCTTATCATCTCATCTTGGACAACAACTCCATCTCGTAGCCACCACCTTAGATACTCCACCCATTCTGCACAAAGCTCTAACTGGAGCAGCCCATCTCACCTCACACTTTCTCTCCTGCCTTTCGATTTCCTCTACCAGTACTCTCACTCACCCCATCTCTGCCATGCAAGACTCTTCTAAGCCAGTGTCATCAAGTGACTTTCTCTGGTATAACTCTGAAGGTGATGATAAGCCTATGGCTCCCCATTCACCCATCAAGATGACAAAGAGCAGTACCTGGGATGCAGAATCAGGTAATGTGCTCTGTCGCTTATTATGTGTTCTTGATTATTGATGAACTCTTAAGTCTTAATGGCAGGCACCAGTTGTATTTAGCACAGTGGTTGGGGAGTGAAGATGGCCAAAGTGCTAGAGTATGAAAAGATCGATGAGCATGGGGTCCCCATCAAATGCCTACTCCATCCCATACCAACCGTTTATGGCCATACTGCTACTGTACCGTACCCATATAGCCCTTCTCTGGTTAAACTTATGGTATGGGTCCAGGCAGGATCATACCCATAGTGAGCCATAAAAATATGGCTGTAACCTGTTATGGTACGGTGTGCAGCCCTACTTAGAACTAAGCATTGGAGTGCTTGGGCCTGTCAGCTAGAGTCACACCTTTCATATTTGTCAATCAACATTTTCATGTTGTCATCCACCTTATCTCTCACAATCATTGTCTGACCTCTCAACCTCAATCTCAACCTTGCTATCACCACCTATCACTATCAATGTCACTGTTATCACCATTCCTGCTACCATCTATGCTGATCAGCCTTTGCACTGGCATTGCAAAGTGCCATGTGAGGCTTGTCACAAGCTAGAAGCCTGTGTCATCCATTGTGGATTCATGGAATTCTATTTGAGAAAAGCTTGCATCTACTGTAATATACTTGCATTTGTATAATTGTATAATCTGTATATTATTTCCAACATGATTCTTAACAATATAACAATGATTTGGTGCAAATTCTAGGTCATAACTGGTCATAACTGATTGTAACTGGTCAGCTTGTGACTGATTGCAATTAGTGGGCAACTGCAACCTGACCAATAGTAATCAGCATTAGAAAAATGGAAAATTCCTTAAACTGCTTAAAGTTGGCTTAAGTTACTTAAAATGGACTTAAAAAGTGTGAACCTACTTAAACTGTGTTTAAGGAGATTTTAAGAAGGTATTAAGTACTATAAGGATGCAATAAAACATTAAGGAAATTTCCATTTTCCTGATGGCCAGTTGTATATGGTTAGGTTAGGTAGTGATGGATGGGCCAGGCCTGAAAGCCCAAGCCCAGCCCAGCCTGGCCCTGAAAGGCCCAAGCCCAGCCAGGCCCAAGCTGCACTCAAGCCCTTGTCTAGGGCTGGGCTTGAGATTTTGGGAGCCCAGGCTGAGCCCTGAAGCCCAGGCTTTATTAGACAGTTTCACTTATAGGTAGAACCCAAAGCTGATTGTGTGATTGTAAAATCAGATTGAAAAAAAATTGTGTGGCACTGCCTGGTGGCTGTGTGCTGATGATAAATCAATAAAGCCTTACATGATCGCCATCATCACCTCACCTTTTTGCCTGAGTTGCCTCTCACCCATTGCAGCATTGCTTCATCAATTACTTCACTGTCATCACTGTCATCACCCCAACTGTCCCACACAACTTCCACCTCAAGTGGATCTCCAAGTCACTCATGGTCTGTCTTGGATGGATCTGTTGTTGCACCCACTACCCCTTTCTGTGCACAAGTACTTCATCATTGTCATCGTTGCCACTATACTTGCCAGGACTGTCACACTTCTCAATGTTCTGCAAGACCACCAACTCAGGTAGTGTTTGAAGGTCTGGTTACCATAACCGGTAATTAACTGGTAACCGGACACAACCTGACCGCAAATAACTGGACCATCGGTTGCAGTTACCTGAATTTGAAAGCATCCCAGTTATTGGTCACAACACCCAAAACATTGTTCATTTCCAGTTACAACTGGTCACCACTGGTCATCTTGGTGCTTGAACTTCATAGCAGAACATTCTTTTGAGCCAACACTTTAACAACAACTGATAGATCACTGTTGTAACCCAAACAATGTGAAATGATTTCATGTGCATGACAGAACATATATTGTTGCATTCAAGGCACACCACACAAGCACTATTTTCACAAGATGTTAATATACCTGCTATAGTCTAATGGTCAGTCATTCCTCAAGCCTCTGTTTTGACATGCTTATCCTCCTCAGCTGTCTATATTATTGATCCCAGAATGTTTTATAGCAATTATACTGCTATGCTAGCCAGGCCGACAACTCACATTGCCTTCATCCTCCGTCTATCCTGTTGATCCCAGAACGATTTGTAGTGATTATACTGTACACTAGCCACCTTCATATGCATTACCTTCATCCTCCATCTATCCTGTTGATCCTGGAATGATTCATAGCGATTATACTGTACACTAGCCACCTTCATATGCATTATCTTCATCCTCCATCTATCCTGTTGATCCCAGAATGATTCATAGTGATTATACTGTACACTAGCCACCTTCATATGCATTACCTTCATCCTCTGTCTATCCATTGATCCCAGAATGGTTTGCAGAGATTATACCACTATACAAGGGCCAATGTGTCAGTGTGTCAGCACTGATGCATACTGACACATACTGATGACTCAGACTCATGCCACCTTTATGTATTACTTTGTCCTCCATCTACCCTGTTCATCCACTCCATCATGACATTGTCTAATCAATACTGTGTGGTAAGTCGTCTTTCTCCCACCCTCCTCACCATGAATTTGTCAGTCTTTTAACCCTTTTCATTTCATATAGTACTTGCAATCCATATGACAATTCTGCACCTGAATCTAATTGCTTTCTCTTGCCCTTTTGAGCACATCTTATTTTCCCTAACCAGAACATCCTTGTGATGGAATCAAGGGGGAGCATCAGAGCTCAGAGCACTGGAGCTGATGAAAATGGAGCCACACACATCATACCTTTGAACACATTTGCAATCTTTCTCTCCTTTTTTTTTGGCCAGATTGTGGAGAACTACTGGCTTCTTACTGACCTCTTCTCTTGAGATGTACAGATGAATTACACAAATGACGATGGATGCCACCCCGATTATGAATGCCACTGCTGCCGACTTGTGTGCATTTGCCACCACTGTGGTGCTGCTAGCACCTCCAGCACCTCTAGCACTAGCACCACTGCTCTGTGTGCCAAACTCCTCCATCTGCCCCACCACCATCCTCTATGGGTTTGAGAAGAGTCCTTGGCCAGGTAGATGTCTGGAGAGGGAGAATATTGATGCAACTATCATTATAAGCAAATTATATTGTTGAATGTCTCAAAATGGCCAAGCATTTCATAAGGAGATGCTGCCAACACCATTGAAATGGCCCAGAGTTGCCGCAAATTGATGCTTCCAATAGGTTTGAGTTGGCCCAGTCCCTCTGAAGAGGGAATGTCGATGGCATGGGATTGGCCCTACTCCCTTCACAACAGGTGTTGTCAATAGCATGCAATTGGCCCAGCAGCTGCCAGACAATGTGCTGCTGATGGCCCTCTGTCGCTCCAAAGTGGAGCTACCAATAGCTTCAAGTTGGCCCAGCACCTCTATTGAGAGATAATTCTGATAGTATGGGGTTGGCCCAACTCCATTTGAAATAGGCGTCACCAATAGTATAGGATTGGCCCAGCACCTGCCAAACAATGCACTGCTGATGGCCCACAGTTGCTCCAAAGCAACACTGCCAATAGCTTTGAGTTGGCCCAACATCTCTATAGAGAGATAATGTCAGTAGCATGGGATTGGCCCAGCACCTGCCAAATGACATACTGCTGATGGCCCACAGCTGCTCCAAAGCAGTGCTACCAATAGCTTCAAGTTACCCCAGGCCTTCTCTAAAGAGACAATGTTGGTGGCATGGGATTGGTCCCATGCCCCTTGAAACAGACATAGCCAATAGTGTGGAATTGGCCCAGCACCTGCTGAACGACATGTTGCTAATGGCCCACAGTTGCCCCAAAGTGAGGTTATCAATGGCTTCGAGTTAGCCCAGAGCCTCTATAGAGAGATATTGCCAATAGTATGGGGTTGGCCTGGCTCCCCTCAAAATAGGCGTCACCAATAGTATGGGACTGGCCTAACACCTGCCGGATGATGTGATGCTGATGGCCCACAGTCACTCCAAAGCGATGCTGCCAATAGCTTCGAGTTGGCCGAGCACCTCTACAGAAAGATAATGCCAATAGTATGGGGTTAGCCCAGCTCTCCTGAGGCAGGCATCTCCAATAGTATGGGATTGGCCCAGCAGCTGCCAAACAACATGCTGCTGATGGCCCACAGTCGCTCCAAAGCAATGCTGCCAATAGCTTTGAGTTGGCCCAGCCCCTCCATAGAGAGATAATGCCAATAGTATAGGGTTGGCCCAGCTCCCCTGAGGCAAGCATCTCCAACAGTATGGGATTGGCCCAGCACCTGCCAAATGATGTGCTGCTGATGGCCCACAGTCGCTCCAAAGCAATGCTGCTGATAGCTTCGAGTTGGCCCAGCACCTCTATAGAGAGATAATGCTGATAGTATAGGGTTTGCCCAGCTCCCCTGAGGCAGGCATCTCCAATAGTATAGGAATGGCCCAGCACCTGCTGAACGATGCGATGCTGATGGCCCAGTGGCTCCAAAGCAATGCTGCCGATAGCTTCAAGTTGGCCCAGCACTTCAATAGAGAGGTAATGCCAATAGTATAGGGTTGGCCCAGTTCCCCTGAGGCAGGCATCTCCAACAGTATGGGGTTGGCCCAGCACCTCGATAGAGAGATAATGCTGATAGTATGGGGTTGGCCCAGCTTCCCTGAGGCAGGCACTGCCAATAATATGGGTTGGCCCAGCACCTGCTGAACGATGCAATGCTAATGGCCCACAGTCGCTCCAAAGTGATGCTGCCGATAGCTTCAAGTCAGCCCAGCCCCTCCATAGAGAGATAATGCCGATAGTATAGGGTTGGCCCAGCTTCCCTGAGGCAGGCATTGCCAATAATATGGGATTGGCCCAGCACCTGCTGAATGATGTGATGCTGATGGCCCACAGTTGCTCCAAAGCGATGCTGCCAATAGCTTTGAGTCAGCCCAGCCCCTCCATAGAAAGATAATGCCGATAGTATGGGGTTGGCCCAGTTTCCCTGAGGAAGGTGTCTCCAATAATATGGGATTGGCCCAGCAGCTGCCAAACGATGTGCTGCTGATGGCCCACAGTTGCTCCAAAGCAATGCTGCCAATAGCTTCGAGTCAGCCCAGCCCCTCCATAGAAAGATAATGCCGATAGTATGGGGTTGGCCCAGTTTCCCTGAGGAAGGTGTCTCCAATAATATGGGATTGGCCCAGCACCTGCCAAACGATGTGCTGCTGATGGCCCACAGTTGCTCCAAAGCAATGCTGCCAATAGCTTCAAGTTGGCCCAGCCCCTCCATAGAAAGATAATGCTGATAGTATGGGGTTGGCCCAGTTTCCCTGAGGAAGGTGTCTCCAATAATATGGGATTGGCCCAGCACCTGCTGAACGATGTGCTGCTGATGACCCACAGTCACTCCAAAGTGATGCTGCCAATAGCTTCAAGTCAGCCAAGCCCCTCCATAAAAAGATAATGCTGATAGTATGGGGTTGGCACAGTTTCCCTGAGGAAGGTGTCTCCAATAATATGGGATTGGCCCAGCACCTGCCGAATGATGTGCTGCTGATGGCCCACAGTTGCTCCAAAGCGATGCTGCCAATAGCTTCAAGTTGGCCCAGCCCCTCCATAGAAAGATAATGCCAATAGTATGGGGTTGGCCCAGTTTCCCTGAGGAAGGTGTC
>QFEZ01003392.1:485-13242 GCA_003316425.1 Russula lepida
TTGTAGAATGGCAAGCATCCTCGTCCCTATTCCTCTTATCATTACTAGATCTCTCGTTCTGACTGCAGCGTACGCTCATTGTAGCCATAGTCTTTTCGAGATGTTGAGTCCAGTACAAGATCTCATCAATCATACTGTTCTCGGCTGATATGCCTTTGTGAAGCGTAAGATGATGTTTGAAGTCCGCTGGTAGACCATTAAATAATCTCCTTCTGAAGGAGTACTCATCTGGGTAGTATGTTAGTCTACCTGCCCATAATTGTAACTTGCAGTGGAAGGCTGTAATTCTGCCCTCCTGTGAGTATCTTACTTGCACGTAGCACTGTACTGCCTGCTGAGCAGTAGCAGTGGTTATGAACGCTCGGTACAGTTCTATAACGACTGATTTGAAGGTCCAATTATGGGTGACTTGATTGGGACGTTCTACCTCATGGGCGTACCATCGCCCTGCTTTGCCCTTAAGACATGTACCAGCGATTAGTATGCGATCTGATTCCCTTTCTCTACCCGTAACACGGTGTAATTTGTAGTAGCGCAGCAATCCCTGCAGCCAATTGTTCAGGCGATCGAAGTCGTCATCGCCCTCATAGGCCTCAGGGAGAGTAGCCCTGAGCCCTTTGATTTCCGGTAAGTTGGCCGAGACACCGAGGAGAGATTCTCTGATATGGTCTTTTAGACCTTCAATCATATTTACTTCATGATCAAAGTCAGGTTGCGGCATTGTTAATGCACTGGGAGTAGCGCTTATTGCAGCGTATATGTTATTAGCGGATCGGGTATCTGATCTATTTAGCCGATTGCTCGGAAGTCCGTTGCTCCGCGCGGATCTGCTACTGATCGGTTTCTGCGAACCTTGTTTATTATCTTTCAGATGATTGTCCCTTTCTGAGCGTCCCTCGTGGTCTGAGCTATTGTTGCCCTTTCCTGGGTCATCAGAAGGATTGTCTGCCCGTATTTGCTGTGTGGGCTCCGATCCTTCAGATCCAGACTCGTCCTCATCATATGTGAGGGACTTATTGTCCCTATATTGTCTTAGATCCTCCAGATCTTCGACTCTTTCCTTAATAAACGCTACCCTACTGGGTTCTGATTGAGGGGGCATTTCCTCCTTCTTTATCTTAGTCAAACTTTTTAGTTCTTTGATCAATGTGTTCTGCATATCTAGTATTTTTACTATGCTTCCCAATGTAGTGTTTGTTGTAGCGACTCTGCTAGCCGCGATCTCTTCTATAATCTCAAGCTGACGCTGAAACGCCTGCATCATTTCTTTTTCGTGTTCTGCTTGAACAATAAATTGCTGGATAGTATCATCTATCCTGAATATTTCCTTTTTCCAGTGGGCGGCAGTGTCCCTTTCTGGAGAGGGCAATCTTCCGTAAGGTCGTTCTGGATCTTTCCCTTTGGATGGGTCGTCCTTCTGATTCTCGAAGAACCCAAACTTGTATGGGGAGGCCAGGCCTTCCTCTCAATCGCTAGGGATCATTACTGATTTGGGCGATTCCTTTTGTCCAGGATCGAGGGATCCTTTTTGTCTTATCTCAGACAATCCTATTGGGCCTGGAACAGGCGGATCAATATGTGGATCTTCCTATAGATCGTACTGTAGATCTTTCTGTAGACCGTGCACTTTAGATGTTTCACCTTTGTGTGGATCTGATGCTATCTCTTTGCCTTTCTCCTGTTTGACAGGATTCTCTATTACGATCCTTTTACCAGGGTCAAATGGGGCGATCCTTGATCGCGGTTCAGGGGGGTGTAGCCGTTGGAGATCTTCTGGCTTATCTCCTTTCTTTTCACGCTCTTTGCGTGCTTTACATGTGTTATATGCTGGGGGGCCTTTAGGAGGCATATCTGATTAATTCCTCGTGTTGGAGGGTTCAAAAAAGTGTAACACGCCGTGCATGCTAGATAGACTGAGATCTGATACTTAAGGGCTCAAATGAACAGAACCAGCCCAAATAGAGGGTGTTATTTGTCAAGTCTCGTAAAGTACAGTAAGTCTGGCATCCCCCTTACAGGAGGGCACCCTATTTATACATCAGTAGTTACATAGTGTAATCTAATACTACTAATAAGATGCTTATTGTTAAGAGTGTCTTATATTAAGCATGTAATCATTCACTACTAATGAGAATGCTATTATTGAAGCATCTCATACTTATAATAGATCGTATCTAGTGTCTCAGTGATGTATTGTATTCAGGATGCTTATTGTTAGTGTCTTTAATCAAGTGCTAATGTGTTTAGATCTAGCAATCGTTAGATTACTAGATCGCACACATTACACCTTAGGCCCCTAGTTAGTCTATCCTGTAACAGTATATAGGGAGCACCTTAACTGCCCTGAACTGGCAAGTTGAGTCTCCTGTCTCAATTTACATGTCTTCTCTTCTTCTCTCTCTCTCTCATAAAAGGGTCTTGCTAAGGGACTTGCAAGGCGGGAACCTCTTACTCTATCAAAGCTACTCTAGGAGGGTGTGACCCCTACAAAGATACTCAATGATTAGTCTAAGCACTGACACATACGAAGCGGCAGTGACAAGCAGGACAGTAGCATCGCCCATATGGATGACAGTGCCACCATTGCTTCTGTTATTAAGGATATATTTAGTTTATCTCAAGAGCTTGTCACGAAAGGGCCGATTGATCTGGTGATTGCAAATTCACTCAATTCACTCAAATCAATTCAATCTGGGCTGAGGGGACTTCTCTTGGCTGGCAATGGTTCCCACCTCCCAGAAAAAGAAAATATTGGGCCCAATCAGCACTCTTGGCTGGAGACAGCCACACGAATCGGGGTGAAACATGTTAACAAATGCCCCAACAATGGTAAAGTCGACAGTGCACTTACAGCCCAACACATTGGCAAGCCAAATCGTAAGCATGCCATCGACAATGACCCATATGGGGCAGGGAAGCAGTCAGGCAAATAGGCAAAGCCCAATGCACGCTCTGCTGCTGCCAACACTTGAGCACGTGCAGCAGAGGAACAGGGCGCCCTCAAGGCAGAACCCCCACCTGCGTCACCCCTGCCCATGTCCCTTCCCCTGCCTGCATCACTCCCCCTGCCCACGTCCCTCCCCCTGCCTGGCTCGTATGCACCCATCTCAATGCACACCCCTGGGATATACAATCCCTATCCCTATCACCACCATCTCCCCCTATCTCAGCCAGTTTATTCCCATTATCAGGGAGCCCCTATGGCTCCCCCATATTATTCCTTTTCAACTTACTCGTTCCCGCCCCCACCAAAGTAGCTTAGATAATGTGTAGAATAAAAAATATTATATAATTTCATTTGAACGTGAGACATGTTACATAAAAAAAAGTACACTTGAGTGTGCGTGACTTAGCCACGTTCTGGGATCATGGGGTTCGGTTGCAACCGAGACACATGGCTCATTTAGCCACGTGTTTGTCACGTGGTTGGTTGCGATTTTAGGCCAACTGGCCCAAATTCCGATTCACAGGATCACCTGCAAACTCCGAATCAGCTTCCGAGCCTTCCTCCGAATCACAATTCGGAGAGTTGACCCCTGCGTAGGTCACGGTAAGGAAATCTCCGAACTTGTGTTTACAGTACAGTCTTACAGTATATGCAACAAATCCGTGATCAGATAACCATAAACCCGGACAGTTAGATTCTTGGTACATGTAGCGACACTAGCTCGACGCTAGGCATAGTTTTGGCGTATCATACTTTAGTCTTTCCTTAGATAAGCTTAAGCTTCGTTTCCTGCCCCTTAGTTCTCGTGCTTACGGTGCACACTGAGGTTGATCGCATCCCTCGGAACTCAATCGCTGGATCAAATAAGATCACTGCTCATAGTGACACAAGCCTACTGTAATTCAAGTGACAGTAATTGGGCGGCTGGGCAACATAAGCAGAACAGTTCAGTGCCGGCACAGGGCTTTGGTCGCAGATTGGTGCCTACAGTCTGTCGATAACAAACATAATAGGTTGAATGAGATTCAGATGCTCTGATTTGAGAAGCGATGCCCGGCTGAGTCCTGGCATTTCTGACTGTAAACATGCCAGGTGGCCAACACTTAGTCTGGCAGGAACGCCCCGTAAGCTGAGGGCGTGTCTCGATGATCCGACGATCCCACAGTCATGAGAACGGCTATACTGGCAGAAACCGATACATTACGATCCAACTTATCCGATCATAGCGCAGCATGCGAGAGATTACAGCACATATCTAAAGTCACGATTTTGACGATCGGTCAAGTCCAAGAACTCCTGTTCGGAGAATCAGAATCATACGAGCACGTAATATGAGCGTCCAGATAAGAAGGGATACAAACCTTAGAGATCTTGACCTCAACACGATTGCCTTCCTCGTCGTTCCTCAACACGTACACATCATCATACGAGTCGTCCGGGGGCTCCGCGTCGCGCCGTTCGTTCTCACGGGCAAGTAATACCCTGATAGAAAACAGTAAGACCATACACAACACGAAGCATACACCAATTATAATCCACGGAACATGGTTGCTAGATACCGTATCAGCAATTGCGGCGTATTGGAGTAAGGTGACCCACTTACCGAGGTTTATATCTAGCTTTCCACATCAATGGCCCAGCAGCGTTGCCAATGCAGTATGCAGATAGCATAATGGCGTTCGTCGTGACTCTCTTTGTATGCCCAGCCGTCGTTTGCGACACCCAAGTCAGGGATAAAGCAAAACCAGTGGTCCCGACAACTGATCACGAGGGTTGGATGAGCCTGCATAGGTGCAGAACGTCGTACATACCTGTTAGCCAGACGGAAAATAACAATCCGACTTTGTCGTGCCAGGGTAGAAAGTTGACCAGGAACGCTCCGAGGAGGTTGGGAACGAAATACGATATCCCTACCCACGCAATGCTGTTTGGGATGCGCGACGCAATCGTGACCCCTGTGAAAATCGTCACAATTTCTATTACACCGCTGACGGAGGCAAGAAGTGTCGTCTGTAGCGGGTTGTAACCGAAAGACACGATGATAATTGGGAACTGGTTTGTAAGCGAGTTCGGGATATTGTCGAAGGCCGCAAACAACGCGAAGAGCCATGTCTTTGGGTCCGTTAAGGCTTCAATCATTCTGCTCACGAGCCCATAAATACCATTCAATACGGGATGCGGAAGGTACTGACTGTTCTTTTTTGAAGTATTTGTTCTCAATTCCCGTTTGATTTTCCTTCGTTATACACGCTCAGCGCAAGCATATAAGTAGAACTTTGATTACATACTTTGATACGTCGAACAGCCTTTGCCCTTTCATCCTCTGTCAAGAACCAGGCGTTTGTCGGGGAGTCTGGGAACAGGAAACTGCGTATCCATGAGTTGACAAAGGAATCACGAGATGTTAAGGGTGCTCACAAGAACGTGATTGCTGTGATGAGGGTAAGTGTCCCCGTGATGATCATAAGCCTAGAGAAAGGTGAGTACATTGTTGAGATGTTAGACTTGGTCGTACCATTGCCACGGCTCAAGTCCTGTGGTGTGTACGTGCAAACAGCCAAAGCTGATAAACCCAGAAATAATTTGAGCTGCAACGCTAATAAGTGTCTGCGAGGGTAAAGAGCCGTGGCTTTCAAACCAGTTCCATTCATTAAAACTGTAAGAGGGTGAGAAAAGGTGTGCTAGGCGGTTGATGATAGTTCTCACACCAATAACCAACACGAGCAGTCTGTTCTCTCCGTGTGTAGAACATGGAACTAACAATCATGAAGCCCGCCGTGATAGAACCCTCGCATATTCCGAGGACGAGACGAACGACAAAGAGTCCAGCAAAGTTCTTGCAAGCCGCATGGCTACATAAGGCAACACCCCATATGAATATGTTGAAGCTAGAGATGTGTCGTTTCAGAAGAAAGAGCTACATGCAAAGCGTGTGCAGCTAACCTCATCCATTTTGCGATTGGAAGCCTCTGCAACGCCCAATTCTGGGGGAACTCGAAGGCGAGATATCCAAGATAGAAGATCGTTCCTAACCTGATCCATCGGAGTGAGATACAAACCAAAGACTTCAAAGGCGAGACACAACCAATTATATCTGCGCGCCAATTCCGTCAGCCAACACTCTACGAAACAGACGAGCACATACTGGTTCGCGGTAAGATGAGTGGCCTTCCTAGACGTGGGTTTAGAGGTGTATTTCCGCACAATCACAATGCTTACAGTATTCCAAGAATTGAAGAGCTTCCCAGGGTTGTCTTGTCCATAAACTGGATCCTTAAATACAACATAATCAGCTGTCGTAAACACGAGACCCGAAGAAGGGGGTACCAATATAATACTGGGAGCAGATTGTTTGAGTGCCATGAGATAACATTGATTCGGACACCTACTGCACATGAGAGGTAAAATATGACGGTCTATTTTCCGCCTTCGTTCAATTGTGAGCATAACATAACGTTCCGCGTATTCACACTTACCTAAGTCTCAGGGATTCACCCGAATCTAATGGTGCGTGTATGCGGGCGTCTAGCTGTGCGCCAGTATCAACTTGTTGGGAGTCAAGAGAAACATGACCACGTTTCTCATCACTTGTCGCGCTGAAAGAACACATCTCAACGACGATGGTCGAGTGGTGAGTGGGAAAGGAAGTGGCGCCGGGGGAAGAAGCTGTTGGAAGCCATGTTTATGAGGCATTGCAGGACCCGTATTATGCAAAGGAAGACCTGAAATATTAAGCGAATGATGATGATTGGGACCAGCTTTCAGCGATACATAAACGCCCCAATGTACGTCATACACATGGACCGGGAACAAGCCAAATGGTACAATTGTTTTTCATGCAACTTGGGTTAAGAGATGTGATTGAGCGGACCTAGATCGAGTAGTCGATGAACAAGAAAAGTACTATCCCTTCACGGACGGATCAAAGTCGCAGAGGCCGATTAAAGGGAGCACCAGAAGTACAAGGATGATACAACCTCAAGGACATTCGTTTAAGGCATCTCACCGGATAAACTTTATATCCACACGATACAGCACCTGGACCACCAAATCAAGTTTTGACCCCTGAAACCCGGCCGGAAATAAGATAGAGGGTAGAATCAAAAATGCGCGGACCACGCCCGATCGGTGGCGATTGTCCGCGGGATTTTCGTTGCTTCGACTCGCTAAAGCCCATTGAAGCTGGCCCCGTGACACTTGACGTGCGCAATTGAGTTGAGGCCATGTCAAAGGTTGGAAAGTGCGGCCGCAGGGAAACAGAAGCGGAACACAGTGTACTGCATATGGATCATGCCAGCACGAGAACACGCGAAGGTCAAGTACGACGAACGGCATGCGGCTGAAACAGGATGCGCCTGCCAGTGTATCAAGGTTAAACACGAAACTTTATTCAGATATTCACCCAATAAGACGGAGTAGTGTGGACCACAGTATAGTGTCTGACATGAGGTGAGGTGGCATGAGGTGGCATGGGAGTAGATGTTGTTAGTTCGGGCTCGCCTGGCGATCGAGTTTGTGGCATGGCAACTTTGTACACCCTAAAAACGAATATTTCTGAAAATTTTTGTGGATACTGTTATACACGTTTCATTAACTGATGTCTTGCAATTTTCCTTTCGTTCCAGGATTTACTGTACAGTCGCACAACCGCCATGGACGCCTTCCCTGTTGGAGTGTGTTTGTCCATTACGGAACACAAAACTTGCCGCGTCAACGCGGCCTGCGCGATTTTTGCCTGACACCGACACTCTCTAATCAGATATACTTGAATAACTCCGCCACCAACGGCCCTTTAAAGCTCCTTGGGCCTTTGCAGTATCAAGTTCCACAGGTGATCCACAGGCCATAAAAATCATGGCACCTCCGTCGACGTCCCAAGTTGCGTTTGGCGTACAGTATCTCCCGGCTTCAGAGTTAGTCAAGGTCCCGCCCTATGGGCGAGGTAATGTCTTGGACAAATTGCGGGCCGATACGACTCGGTACATACGTTTCCAATGGGTTGATTACACAAACACCACTCGCTACCGCATCATACCCCTTGCTGCCTTTCGTGATCTCATGTCAGCCTCACGCCCGGGAATAGGGGTCACCAAGGCCGCGTTTGGCCTCATTGGAGCATCTCTCGCGCCTGGGTTCTCGGGTACTGGCGAGTACTTGTACGTTCCCGATCTGAGTTCTCTTCGTCCCTGCATCTATGCCCCTGGACATATGAGCCTAATGGGTTGGTTTGAGGAAAAGTTGCCCAGTGAGGAGAGTGCGGGAAGAGAGGATGCTTTGAAGGTCCCTCTCTGTCCTCGGGGTCTCCTCAGGGACGTTGTAGAGTATGTTCATTTAAGTTTGCCAATTTGGTTGTTGACAACAGGTGGCATCAGCAAAGGAAAAGAACTAGGCGTAGAATTTCTCGTCGGAGTCGAGACAGAATTCATTCTTCTCAAGTCAACGGACCCTGTCACTCCCGTGCATAATGCTTCATGGTCGGCATCCCGGGCACTGCTCTCGGGTTCAGTTGCCGAAAAGTGCCTCGAGGATATGGCTGATGCTCTCCAGTATGGCGGCATTGATCTCCAGATGTATCATGCCGAGGCAGCTCCTGGACAGGTGCGGGATTACGGTTCATGGATGGAGTGCAATTGAGGTAAACTTCGATGGACAGTACGAAGTTATAACCGGTCCACTCCCACCTTTGGAAGCAGCCGATGCTGTCGTATTCACTCGCGAGACGATTCTCAACATTGCAGCAAAGCACGGATTACATGCCACATTTTCTCCTCGAGTTTATTTGGATTCTTGTAATCTTCCCATTTTCTTTCCAGGGGTCAATTTGTTAAATTATGCTGGCCATAGGCGGTACTGCAGCGCATACACATATATCTGTTCATCCCACATCTCAACGCCTTGCAAAGGCCCATGCTGTAAATCCAAATACAAACAAGAAGACAACCATGACCCCTCTCGAGCGATCGTTCCTACAGTCTCTTCTTGAAAGGCTTCCTTCCAGTACCGCATTCACATTGCCTACGGAGGCATCGTACGATCGTGTCAAAGATCGCATCTGGTCGTGTGGCACCTACGCTTGCTGGGGGAAAGACAACAGGGAGGCAGCAGTGCGCCTCACAGGCCCACCAGGCGGCCACCATTTCGAGGTGCGATCGGTCGATGGGACCGCAAATCCACACATAGCCTTTGCGACCTTACTTGGGTTGGGCCTTATCGGCATAGAAAAAGGCTTGGAGCTACGGATAGAAGAAGTCGACGATTCTGCGGTGGATCTAAGTGCGGAAGAACGCGAGAGAAAAGGTATTGTGGGGCGCTTTGAGCATACGCTCAGCGCTGCAAGGGACCTCGCACGGAGAGATCCGGTCATCAATGACGTTCTTGGAAAGGATTTCGTGCAGAAATACCTGAGCGTAAATGAGGTTTGTAATTTCCGATTAAAAGGCGCCAGTCGCAGGCTGACGGCTGACGATTGGCAGGCCATGGAGAAGTTCGTGAAAGGCAGAACACCCGAGGAATCGAGGAAATTGAGCATAATCAATTACTGAAGTATCAAACAAGCGTGGCGTTCTCCCCGGACCTTGTAGAGTCAATTACCAGATGTCTTCTTTAGATGTTGATTTCAGGACTACACAATCCGGCTTGAAAGTGGATTATTTCATATGCGCGCATGTCCTATTCGACTGGCGCGTACAGCGATACGAGGTTGTTCCCCTTGCAACGATGACAAATCACGAATACGGTGAGTCATTCGGCCTGTTCAAGGACAGGTCATCTGAGGTGTGACCATGAGGGCATCGGCGCTAATATAACAGATTCCCTTCAGCCCGGCAGATGGAATTTGGAGTTGAATGACCATAAAACATCCGAGTCATAATCGAGAACGCCGATAATCACGACACATCAACTGATACTTCTCGCACAGTTCATGTGAGGACAGTTCCCAGACGGAAGTGACTTGAAATGGTACGTGTAGCATCTAGTGTGGCAGTTGCATAACTTTTCCTCACCAAACAACGGCATCAGTGAAAAGAAATTCTGCGCCTGCGTGCCAGCTCACATCGTGTCAATGCACAGAACGGAAGAATGAGAAAAAGTCTCGGCTCCCGTCATATGCCGCAGGGGCGCAAAGGTCCCATGGCCAAATGTGAGAGGGTTCTATCTTAAATGGAATGATTGGATCAAAATGGAAGAGAAGTCGAGCAGTGGAGCAGTCAGAGACCGTCAGGCGTGTCAGGACCGGTTAGTCACTGTGCCATGGGGTTTCAGTCACGTAAACCATGGAAAAAGATAGATTGTTTAAGGGAGTGACAGTTTTAAACCAGGGGTATCATGTTCATGTTAAGATGAGGATAACGCGGGCACCCCGGCCCGATTGCCGATCCCCTTCGTGTGACCGAACATGTCTGCCGACAGGAGGGCGACTTTTAAACAACCCCCTCGACACGTTATAGACGCAACAGTGTCTCAAGAAGTTAGGCGCAACAAGGTCTGTCATTGCGAGACTACATGTATAACATGCTCTTCTAGTACTCAAACTCGCACTACCTTTCACAGGCGTTAGAGGAGCAAAAACGCGTGCGACACATCTTTGTTGCATCAGAAAGTGCTATTCAATGCATATCGTATATTTAGAGACGGGCTCAGCGTGTGGAGAACGAGCGCCATATTGATCTACTTGCCGACTTGAACCTCGGACTTTCAGACGATGAGGCTTGCAACATTGATGACCCGGATATCGTCCGGGAGGGCGTAGCTCAATTAGCCCCACTGCTACCACGATCAGATCATGACCCAGCTTCTGTCTCAAGTCCAGAATTTCATGCAGTGGAATCAAACGCGGCAGGAGCGCAACGTAAGGGAAGACGGAAAAAAGCAACTAAGTCTTCGAACAAGAAGACGAGCCCATGGGCTAATAAGTGCATGTATGCGGAACTTTTGGAGATGCAAGAGGCGGATCAGTGGACTGGCGGAGATGATGGATTGCCTAGCGATCTCGAGACTGGTTGGGTAGCTCTTGCACCCATCCCTGTCGGCAAGAGATGCTTGGCAATCTCGCACCAAGGTTGGGGAACGATTGGCACTGGTACGTTGACTGACGATTCGTTCCCACATGACTGAATGAAGTCTGTATCAGTACCGAATACGACGATTCGCTCTCGCGTATTGGGTAAACCTCTCATACCTCGTTTCCCCTCTCCTCTGCCATCGGATACCGTATTGGATTGTATTCTGGATCAAAACTGGAAGGAGAACGGTATCCTTCACGTCCTTGATGTGATCAAGTGGAAGGGACAGGATATCGCGGATTGCGAATCGTCTTTCCGGTCAGCGCTCCTTTTCCTTATGTATTGCCCCACCCCCTCCTGACAAGTGAAGCACAGTTTTTGGTGGCGAGATACGCGTTTGTCGGAATTACCACCGTTGCGCCCTCCGACCACGTTTGCGCCTCCTACAACACTCCAATCATCAACGCAGGAAGACACTACTCCTCCCATCGGATATCGCTTCCCATACCCTACGACATTTTTGCAAATCCCATACCACACCGACACAACTTTCGCTCACTTTGTCAGCACCATCGTCCCACGCGCCCGTTCACCCTACCGCGCCCAAGTGTCTATCCCCACTGGACCCCATGATGATATGGACGTGATGGATATCGAGTCACCGCAGTTCACGGGCTCTGCGACTCGCCACGTGCAGGCTGAGATCAAATCAGATGGGTTACTGCTATATGTGGCTCAGGCAATTTATGAACCAGGAACGAGTCCTTTGAGTAGTTGGGTCCCACTAGCCGCTCCCGTCACGGACAAAATGGTCAGCATGGAACAATCATCCCCATTGGACGCATTCGAGAGGTGACTCCCTTAACTCTCGCACACGTCCTATCTCTCATCGTTTCCAGACTTGTTCATAGAAGGCTGGCCGGGAATGTTCATTTGGGTAAAGAAGTCGACATGCTTCCTTGACGTGGCGGTTTTGAGTTCTCGATCATGCCGGATATTAACTCTCGTGGTAGTAAGAACCAGTGTCCTCTCACAAATCGCCGTAGTCCATCGCCATTTCAGATACCCGACATAGTCGGCATGCCTGGCTTGTACAAACCTATATGTAGTTCCAGTGTACTTGTACGGTTAAAAGGGCAAGAGTATATGGCGTATACGCCAATCAATTCAAAGCTGATGCCTGAATTTGGAAAGCAGTTCCGCTATATTGACTTTGAAATCTAAGACGTCATCCAACACGCTCCAAAGGTCATTTCTGATCCAGCCAGTCGAAAAAAATAATGCAAAATCTCAGCCAGCATCAAATCGGGGCCATTCCACAATTCAATTGGCCTCGGACCACAAGCTTCATCATGATTTGGATGCTAGCATAACCTTGGTCAACGTGAGCCCAATGGTTGGCCAGTAGATTGACGTAACATCTCTTTCTTTTCTTTTTTTCATCCGGCTTCTAGCCCGTTGTTGTATAAAGTATGTAGTTTGAGTTTTTTTCAAATGAATTCTGAGTCTACGACGCAACTACGACGGCGGCCTTTGCTGAAGTCGAATATAGATCGATCAGACCTGGCTCTCGCATCAGGAAAACGGGAATTGCCTTAAAGCTGCTTAAATGGTCTTAACTGCCTTAAAGGCTGCCTTAAAGTGTTGGAAATGCTTAGGAAATCCATTTAAGACAGTTTAAGACAGTTTTAATACATGTCTTCACATTAAAATTGCCTTAAATCCTCCTTAATTCAGACTTTTCAGACTTAATATGCACTGAGGTACTCATCAAATTAAGGAAAATCACATTGAATTAAGGAGAAAC
>QFEZ01003437.1:974-20834 GCA_003316425.1 Russula lepida
CTTTATGGACTCGCACATGTTCATGGACTCATGCTTGCAGCAGCTTGCTTTCACGGACTTATGCTCGCTTTTGGACTCATGCTTGCTTTTGGACTCATGCTTGCTTTTGGACTCATGCTTGCTTTTGGACTCATGCTTGCTTTTGGACTCATGCTTGCTTTCATGGACTCGTCTCGCTTTCATGAACCCACCTTCACTTTTGACTTCGGTTTTGCCTCGCACTCAAGAGCATTCACACCTTTTTATTGGCTTTGTTTGCCTTCTCCTACCATTCACGCATGCTTGCTCGGATTCATCAGGTTTCTCTCGCCTCTCGCCTTTCGCACGCTTTCATTTTCGGATTTGGAGAAACAGAGTCAGTAGGAATCGATGGGAATAGATACCCATCCGCAATTGTCAGGAATCGGCAGGAATAGATACCCATGTGCAATTGTCAGTAATTGTTAATAATAGAATCAATATATTTGTATCAATTACAACGAAAAAAGGTGTAGTCTAAGGAAATCTATCAATATCGATAGCAGTCGAAATTATCGTTGATTTATATCTATTTCTCTCGATACAGTAGATGAAAATTACATGAAATCGGACTCAATCGACGAATCATATGCTATAATCAACCTTTTTATTGAAAACAATTCCGAGTGACTAAAACTAACTAAATAGATAGAAATCTTATGTAAAAGATGAACTTCCTACTGGGGGTGACCAGTGACTCGTGATTCACACAACAACTTACTTACAAACCATAAATGGGAATTTTGAACCGGCTCGGAGCGCCTAAGCCGTCATGCAGCGTGGCTGGGCTTCGACTTGGCTCCAAGCGGGCTTGGAGCCGACTGGGCATTTGCAAGGGAGAGCAGGAGTCGTACAGCGCGCTGTGTGGGAAGATCGCAGATATTGCGGTACAAGGTGCGTTCTGCGACAGGATTGAGGAATTTATTGACGAAGAGGACAGAGTAAAGGCCATTTGGCCAGGAGAGAAAGATTGATATGTGGCCGATGAGTGAGAGGCATTGTGGTCAGCGTTGTTAGATGGTCCTCAGGCCGAGGCCCAATGGATGGTTTGTCAGGGCCATATGAGCGCCCAGAAACGAGGCCATTATATGGCACCAGAAGGGGCGTCCATCCCCTTCTCCCCAATTCCACAGCCCGCTCAATCCACTGCTCCCATGCCCCTCGAAAATCAAGTGTCGCCGAACAGTCCAATCTCACCACGGCAAGGCTCCCGTCCGGGCCGTCCCTTCCACCATCGCATCTGGAGTGGTCTGTTGGGAAAGGAAAGACGGTGGATCAGCTGGAAGCAGAGTGCACGTGCAATGGTCGTCTCTTCCTGTCAGTCATCCTTTGATGTCCAGCGCGCATATATGCGCCAATCCTCTACTCATTTCTCCCAATGTAGGGATTCGTGGTTTGGTCATCTTCACTCCTCTTGCCTGGGTATCCCACTTTCTTGAATGGTCACATGGGCTCACCTTTGCATGTATGTCATAGACTTTTGCCGTCCCTTTGTGTATTCACAAAGTCTCTTTACAGTCTGTTTCCTCTCCATTATCTCACTCGAAAAGTTGTTCGACTGGGGCGGAGAGCAACTCGCAATGTACTGCGGTCCAGACCTAGGCGACTTGATCATAATCACGTTCAACAAGTATGTCCGCCTGATCTACCCACGCTCATAGTAAACGGCGCCGACACGTTACTGCCATTTCTAGCACCATCGAGGCTACGCTCGCAATTATTCTTCTCATTCGATGCGAGTATGTATTCATTCTAAATCACATCCCTGCACGCAATAGAATGTAGCTGACTCGAAATAGGCTCAAGCTTCTCCAATCCACAATCACAGGTGAGCGCCCTCTATTGTGGCCACGTTGTATCCTAGCATCCTCACACCTGGTCAATGATAGGCGTCGTTCTTCTCCACCTACTGCTCGTTCCGGGAACCGCCTTTCTAACTGGGGGCGCGAGAGTATGGGAGCAGCAATTACACCCTCATCGCTCCCAATTAAACCTCACTCTTCTCACAGTCGGGTCCGTGCCTCCTTTCTGGCCGTATCTTTGCGAGCAGAGCTCAAACTGGAAGTAGTGTTCTTGCCCTAACTATTCCCGCAGCCTTTTTCGCTGCGATCGACACCCAGAGCGCCAATGAGCCTGGGGTCTCCACGGGTGCATCAGATGGTCTCCGGCACGACTTTCTCCGGATCAGTCGTGGCTTTGCCGTCGTCCTCCTTGTCATGTGTGCTACCTCAACAATATTCTCGTCTTGATCCTAACTGGACCTACTTTCAGCTACGTCTGCTCGCGTATTTACTTGCATAATCCTCCGGGAGAGGACAGTGACGATGAGGACATGCCACGTCCCAAGATCCCGGCTGAGGCACTGCGGAAGGAACTAGAGCTCGCTGAGGCAGAGCCCGACGTGAACCCCTGGGCATGTATCATCACTCTGATTATCACCGTTGGGCTCATGGGCGTGACAGCTGCATTTGTGCGTTTACTACCCCGAGAGGGACCAACTATAATCTTTACCTCACCTCTCCCCGTAGCTCGTCGACAGCATACAGATCGTCCAAAACAAAACAAATATCAAAGAAGAGTACGCTCCTCATATCTTTGCAAGCAAGCTCATGCTCGAATCTCATCTCATATACTCCCGTATCATAGATGGTTCGGCATCATCTTGCTCCCGTTCGTGTCCTTCTCCGCAGACGGCGCCGTCTCCATCGTGTACTTCATCCGTTCCAGCCTGCGACAGTTCTTCACCGCACCGGAGCCTCCAGACCTCTTGGCTGAAGCACGCGCGATCGACTTGAGCATTCAATTTTTGCTTTTCTGGATGCCATTGTTCACTCTACTTGGTTGGTGGATGAACAAGCCCGTGTCCATGCTTTTCGGTGAATAATAAAGTCATTGCCTCATTTAGTACTGGAAAGCTGACGTTTACCGCTAAGATCTCTTTGAAGTTGTCCTTCTCGTGGGCACTTGCTTCCTCGTCAACTATGTTACGGCAGATGCCAAGACCAACTGGGCTGAGGGTTGGGTCCTCGTTTCGTTTTATACTATGATCGTGAGTTTTCCCCAAACTGCTCTCTGATACGTCCTGGACCTCATCTGTGCATGCATGCGTGCGTGCGAATGTAGGGGCTCTCGGCATGGTATTATCCTGGCCAAAACGAAAATCGGATTCTGAACGCGTGTGAGAGCATCGTTGAGGCGATAGCAAATGGCGTAAGCCAGAACGACTGAAGTGTCCCACATCTTCCTTTTCCCTTCCTTCTTCTCTTCTCTTTTTGGCTCTTGTTCCTCGCTTTTCGCATCTGCATAGGTCATACACGCACGCACGTAGGGTTGCGCTGTGTCCAAGGACTACGAGTAGTAATGCCCATCTGACGCCTTGAATACTGTATCCCACTATGACACCATGCCATTTGTTTGTCGTTCAAACTCACGACCGCTTACGCACTGATCTATCTGTAAAATAGTTGTTGTCTCCCGCAAATTTGATAGCACGCTAATATACGTACTGTACTGTACTGTAACTGTTCAATGAGTCAGATGGCGCCGTTGCAAAGTCGTAACTTGATAAGACCGAGCCGACAGAAGCTCACTTGTCTGTTCCGTTCTGAGTCCTCGTCCTCGGCTGCTGTCATCAGTAAATTAGGAAAATTCTCACGAGCCATCGCGAGCAAATAAAACGTGTTTGTCAGGTGTCGCGCGTGGTTATCAGATCATGTGAACTTATAATACGTTATATTCTAGGTCCCATTGCGAAAATCCTTGTACACTCTCATGAGCTGATACAATCCTTCACTGTTGATATCAGATAAATGAACTGCTACTGGGGCAGCTCTTGATCATCTCCTCTACTGTGAGAAGGTACTTTTCGCGCCATGTATATCCCGTGTCTGGCACAGGGTACGAAACACAAGTACAAAGGAAAGCTTGGATGAGGCGACAGACACAAGCCGAGATGATATTGATGGTAAGGCTGGAAAAGAGAAAAGGGATGGTGAGCCCATGTGTGCCAAGTTCTTCAGTGACAGTTCAAGGCAGTTGACTTCTTCGAGATTAAGGACGACGTGGTGTTGATGGGAGAGGTAGCCATAATCTAGTTTGTGCTCTCGGTGTCCTGTGGTTATCGTCATTAGAAAGGTGTACATTGGCTAAAATGGCCTGGTGTTCGGAGTCAAGTCGAGTCAGAGGGAATGGAGGGGGGAGGGAGAAGAGGGTTTAAAGTACGAAGTGATGGGAGGGCGACAGGATGCAGAGGGTGCAGGTACAAGGCTGTGAAGACCCCAGTTCCACACGAGGCAGGATAGCCGTCTCATTCAAGTTGTAATGAGACCTCAACATCTCCCAGGTTAGCAATGTCTAAAGATGAGAGACAATGTTGTAGGAGCGCTCACTTGTCAGGATTACACAGTGCCATGAGCAGCGTCAAGCTCAGGCACTTTTCCGGATAACCTAGATGACATTTAGTACGTGGGTCACCAGAAACGTAGCACACTATTGGCAACCAAAGCAAGAACAGTGGTACGGAGCGTGCTCTGAAGACTCACAGTGCAGCAAAACGCAGCGTGCACGATGTCGCGGGCAGCTCACACGCCCAAACGTGAACAGCGGGAAGACAGAGAGCCTATACATCAGTGAGTATCAATTATACATCCCACTGATCCCTCGATTGGGGCCAGAGGTACAAGCAAGTAAAGGTATCATAAAGCGTGCACGGACCTCGAGTGCAAACGCCAAATCCACAACATCTGTCCAACTACCCTGTTTCCCATTGAGCCTGGATGTCATTTTGTCCAGCATGGCGGGCATCGAGCACGATGAAATTATAGTTTGCTGAGAAGCAGGGGTCCTCGAATTGTGCGGAAAGCTAGGCAGATTTGAGTAGGGGCTGTAGGGCTGGTTTTTGTCCGGTTCCCGTTACAGTAACAATAATTCTTTGCCCACGCGAATTCGAGTACCTTCTTCACCTAACCTCATATTGCAGTCGAACCGTGCTAGGTCCTTGCTGCGTTCGTCCTCTGCCCCCGTGTTAGTTAGCGAGGGAACAATGTTGAAAACAGGGTGAACAGGGTGAATGCGTCGTTGCGACTTCGCGAATAACCCGGCATACAGTAAGGGCGACGAAGACGCGCCGCGCTCATTTTGCCACACTGCTTTCTCGCGTTCCGCTGCTTGTGTTGTACCCTTGTTTTTCATTCCCTCAAATTATGAATCCCCAAAGGAGATTCATTCACCCTTGCTATATATTGACCTGTCACTAACCTCTGCAATTTGTAGCACATCAACTTCAAGAAAATTTGAAATACATACTGAGATCCACATGTTGAAGAAAAACCCGAACTGGAATTCAATGAATTTCAGTTTAGTTTTTCCTCAACCTGTGGATCATTTTGGCAGAGACAGCAGGGTCTATGGCTGCATTTGAAGGTGCGCACTAATGTTTTTCAATCAAGAACTTCATTCACTCCTTGGAACACAGCCGGAACAGGGACTTGTGATGGAGAGAACCCAGCAACGATATTCCATGTGCGACTCCATGTACAAGTTGGATTGTGGAGGCTTGGCACATATATTTGGGTTGCAAATGGTGGAGAGGAAATGGAGTTGTCGATTCTGACAGGGTGTGAAGGTGCACATTACATTTTTTCTAACCCACTCCAAACTGATTTCCTTGTCAAACATGGTTCCGTCTTGCAACTCAGAGGACGGAAATGCTGCCACGACGCCATCAAATGGCGAACCCTGATTAGAGAATGCAGGGATGTGTATATATTATAAGGGACCGTCTTAACGGGTTGACGTGTCGGGGTTCACGGACATCATCGGCTATTGCTTAGGGGTTGGTGCAGGTTCTGTGGGGGGGAAGGGGGGTCGCGGCCTTTGTGCTCGGAATTTTGGGTTCAGCACTTGGGTGGGCTATGAGGTTGGTGTCGGGCGGTGGGCTACTGGCTTCCTTGCTATTGTACCATCCGTGTGGCTTTGTTGATTTTTAGGTATAGGATGGGTCCATATTTGTATTTAGGGGAGATATGAGCGCCGGAATGCATGTGTTCTTGGCGTTACTGTTCTTGGCGCACAAGGCCGCAACGAGGCCAATTAGTTTGCCAACGGGCTGTGGCAGCAAATGAATTGAACACTTACTAAAAAAGGGTAAATTTCCTTCTTGGCCTTAGCCGTTGGCACTTGGCAACACTAACTGGCCAATTATATGGCACCAGAAGGGGCGTCCTCCGTCCTCTTCTCCCCAATCCCACCCCATCAATCCACTGCTCCCATGCCCCTCGAAAATCAAGTGTCGCCGGACAGTCCAATTGTACCACGGCGGTCTGCTACCCAAGGCTCCCGTCCCTTCCACCACCGCGTCTGGAGTGGTCTGTCGGGAAAGGAAAGACGGTGGATCAGCTGGAAGCAGAGTGCACGTGCAATTGTCTTCTCTTCCTGTCAGTCATCAGTCCAGCGCGCATATATGCGCCAATCCTCTACTTATTTTTCCCAATGTAGGGCTTCGTGGTTTTATCATCTTCACTCCTCTTGCCTGGGTATCCCACTTTCTTGGATGGTCACATGGGCTCTCCTTTGCATGTATGTCGTAGACTTTTGCCGTCCCCTTGTGCGTTCACAAAGTCTCTTTACAGTCTGTTTCCTTTCTCTTGTCTCACTCGAAAAGTTGTTCGACTGGTGCGGAGAGCAACTCGCAATGTACTGCGGTCCAGACCTAGGCGACTTGATCATAATCACATTTAACAAGTATGTTAGCCTTATCTGCCCACGCTCATACTAAATAGCGCTGACACGTCACTGCCATTTCTAGCACCGTCGAGGCTACGCTCGCAATTATTCTTCTCGTTCGATGCGAGTATGTATTCATTCTATATCACATTCCTGCACGCAATAGAATGTAGCTGACTCGAAATAGGCTCAAGCTTCTCCAATCCACAATCACAGGTGAGCGCCCTATATCGTGGCCACGGTTATATACCAGCATCCTTACACCTGGTCAATGATAGGCGTCGTTCTTCTTCACCTACTGCTCGTTCCGGGAACCGCCTTCCTAACTGGGGGCGTGAGAGTATGGGAGCAGCAATTACACCCTCATCGCTCCCAATTAAACCTCACTCTTCTCACAGTCGGGTCCGTGCCTCCTTTCTGGTCGTATCTTTGCGAGCAGAGCTCAAACTGAAAGTAGTGTCCTTGCCCTAACTGTTCCCGCAGCTTTTTTCGCTGCGATCGATACCCAGATTGCCAATGAGCCTGGGGCCTCCACGGGCGTATCAGATGGTCTCCGGCGCGACTTTCTCCGCATCAGTCGTGGCTTTGCCGTCGTCCTCCTTGTCACGTGTGCTACATCAACAATATTTTCGTCTTGATCCTAACTGGACCTACTTTCAGCTACGTCTGCTCGCGCATTTACTTGCATAATCCTCCGGGAGAGGACAGTGACGAGGACATGCCACGTCCCAAGATCCCGGCTGAGGCACTGCGCAAGGAGCTAGAGCTCGCTGAGGCAGAGCCCGACGTGAACCCCTGGGCGTGTATCATCACTCTGATTATCACCATTGGGCTCATGGGCGTGACAGCTGCATTTGTGCGTTTACTTCCTCAATTCGGACCGGTTATAATCTTTACCTCACCTCTCTCCGTAGCTCGTCGACAGCATACAGTTCGTCCAAAACAAAACAAATATCCAAGAAGAGTACGCTCCTCATATCTATGCAAGCAAGCTCATGCTCAGATCTCATCTCATATACTCCCATATCACAGATGGTTCGGCATCATCTTGCTCCCGTTCGTGTCCTTCTCCGCCGACGGCGCCGTCTCCATCGTGTTCTTCGTCCGTTCCAGCCTGCGACAGTTCTTCACCGCACCGGAGCCTCCGGACCTCTTGGCTGAAGCACGCGCGATCGACTTGAGTATTCAATTTTTACTCTTTTGGATGCCATTGTTCACTCTACTTGGTTGGTGGATGGACAAGCCCGTGTCCATGCTTTTCGGTGAATAATGAAGTCGTTGCCCTAGTAGTACTGGAAAGCTGACGTTTACCGCTAAGATCTCTTTGAAGTCGTCCTCCTCGTCGGCACTTGCTTCCTCGTCAACTATGTCACGGCAGATGCCAAGACCAACTGGGCCGAGGGTTGGGTCCTCGTTTCGTTTTATACTATGATCGTGAGTTTTCCCCAACTGCTCTCTGATACGACCCGGACCTCATCACTGTGCATGCGTGCGAATGTAGGCGCTCTCGGCATGGTATTATCCTGGCCAAAACGAAAGTCGGATTTTGAGCGCATGTGAGAGTATCGTTGAGGCGATAGCAAATGGCGTGAGCCAGAACGACTGAGGTGTCCCACATCTTCCTTTTCCCTTCCTTCTTCTCTTTTTTTGGCTCTTGTTCCTTGCTTTTTTGCATCTGCATAGGTCATCCACGCACGCACGTCGGCTTTCGCTGTGTCCAAGGACTACGAGTAACTTACTAATGTCCCTCTGACGCCATGAATACCACATCCCACCATGACCATACCACTTGTTTGTCGTTTCAAGCTCACGACCGCTTACGCACTGATCTTTCTGTACAACAATAGTTGGTCTCCTGCAAAGATGCCAGTACTATTTATATAAAATGACAGTATGCGAATATACGTACTGTAACTGTACGACGGTGGTGCTGTGGCAAAGTCGTAACTTGATAAAACCGAGCCGATAGAAGTGCCCGCTTGTCTGTTCCATTCTACAGCCCGAGTCCCCAGCTGCTGTCATGCATAGTCGGTCAGTACGTATCGGAAGTATCATATTTCCGTATAGTATGAGCTCCGGGGTAATTCACTATCATGTTGCAGGTCTACCATTCAAAATTCGCCGACTAAGCCGAACGGTACGAGTAGGCAGGTGGGCGATAGTATGATACGTAGCCCCGTCAACGTCAAGGTAACATTACGGTATCTCCCCCGATTGTCGCAGACGGGCGCCAGGAATTCCCACAAGTCTTTGTGTGTGTTATTTTAGCACTAAGTTACACTAGTACTGGCAAATTGAAAACGGCACGTAAAGTGCATTGTAACTAGACTGAGGCAAAGCAAATTACAACTAGACGTTCCCTGGCATCTGTCAGGGATCAGCTGCCCCTATCCACCGCAGAATTCAATGTACGCGTAACAGTGTGTCAGACTTTGGAACAAAGATCTGAGGTGTGAAGCGTAATAGAATCGAAGCTTAAATACGTAGGTAGCTAGGAAAATTGTCTGATTGTAATAAAGTAAATGGTAACTAAAGATCGAGTCAAATCAGTAATGGAAACTGTTATCTTTCAAGTCCGGTGTGTAAACAGATCCGGGCGGTCCAGCCGGCCCGGGATTGCCAAGCGCGTTGCGGCTGCAGCCGGGCTGCTTGCGGCCCCACAACCGCTTGCAAACCATATATGGGAATATTGAACCGGCTCGGAGCGCCTAAGCCGTCATGCAGCTTGGCTGGGCTCAGCTGGGCTCGACTTGGGCTTCGACTCGCTTGGAGCCGAGTCGTGGCAGCACTAGCCACGGGGCATTTGCAGGGGAGAGGAGGAGCTGTACAGCGCGCTGTGCGGGAAGATCGCCGATGTTGCGGTACAAGGTGCGTTTGCGACAGGATTGTTGACAAAACCTCTCGAACTCACCGACCACATATTATTGTTTCTCTCCTAGCCAAATGACCTCTACTCCGTCCTCTTTGTCGTCAGCGTTGTCGGATACTTAAACATGGTGCAGTCCTCAGGCTGAGGCCCAATGGATGGTTGATTGTCACGTGGCCGTATGAGCGCCGGGACAGCATTTTACTGTTGTTGGCGCACAACGAGGCCATTATATTGCCCCGGAAGAGGCGTCTGTCCCCTTCTCCCCAATCCCACGGGCCCCTCAATTTACTTCTCTCATGCTCCTCGAAAATCAAGTGTCGCCGAACAGTCCAATCTCACCACCGTGGACTGCCACCCAAGGCTCCCGTCCCTTCCACCACCGCGTCTGGAGTGGTCTGTCGAGAAAGGAAAGAAGGTGGATCAGCTGAAAGAAGAGTACACGTGCAATAGTCTTCTCTTCCTGTCAGTCATCCTTTGACATCCAGCTCGGATATATGCGCCAACCCTCTACTCATTTCTCCCAATGTAGGGATTGTGGTTTCGTCATCTTCACTCCTCTCGCCTGGGTATCCCACTTTTGTGGATGGTCACATGGGACCACCTTTGCATGTATGTCATAAATTTTTGCCGTCCCTTGTGCGTTCACAAAGTCTCTTTACAGTCTGTTTCCTCTATATTATCTCACTCGAAAAGTTGTTCGACTGGAGCGGAGAGCAACTCGCAATGTACTGCGGTCCAGACCTAGGCGACTTGATCATAATCACGTTCAACAAGTATGTCCGCCTTATCTACCCACGCTCATACTAAACAGCGCTGATACGTCAATGTCATTTCTAGCACCGTCGAGGCTGCGCTCGCAATTATTCTTCTCGTTCGATGCGAGTATGTGTTCATTCTAAATCACATTCCTGCACCCAATAGGATGTAGCTGACTCGAAATAGGCTCAAGCTTCTTCAATCCACAATCACAGGTGAGCGCCCTATATTGTGGCCACATTGTATCCTAGCGTCCTCACACCTGGTGAATCATAGGCGTCGTTCTTCTCCACCTACTGCTCGTTCCAGGAACCGCCTTTCTAACTGGGGGCGCGAGAGTATGGGAGCAGCAACTACACCCTCATCGCTCCCAATTAAACCTCACTCTTCTCACAGTCGGGTCCGTGCCTCCTTTCTGGTCGTATCTTTGCGAGCAGAGCTCAAACTAAAAATAGTGTCCTTGCCCTAACTGTTCCCGCAGCCTTTTTCGCTGCGATTGACACCCAGAGCGCCAATGAGGCTGGGAACTCCACGGGCGCATCAGATGGTCTCCGGCACGACTTTCTCCGGATCAGTTGTGGCTTTGCCATCGTCCTCCTTGTCCCGTGTGCTACATCAACAATATCTTCGTCTTGATCCTAACTGGACCTACTTTCAGCTACGTCTGTTCGCGTATTTACTTGCATAATCCTCCGGGAGAGGACAGTGACGATGAGGACATGCCACGTCCCAAGATCACGGCTGAGGCACTGCGCAAGGAACTAGAGCTCGCTGAGACAGAGCCCGACGTGAACCCCTGGGCGTGCATCATCACACTGATTATCACCGTTGGCCTCATGGGCGTGACATCTGAATTTGTGGGTTTACTACGCCGACTCGGACCAATTATAATCTTTACCTCACCTCTCCCCGTAGCTCGTCGACAGTGTACTCAAAAATGAATTAAATATCAAAGAGTACGCTCCTCATATCTTTGCAAGCAAGCTCATGCTCAAAACTCATCTCATATACTCCTGTATCATAGATGGTTCGGCATCATCTTACTCCCGTTCGTGTCCTTCTCCGCCGACGGCGCCGTCTCCGTCGTGTACTTCATCCGTTCCAGCCTGCGACAGTTCTTCACTGCACCGGAGCCTCCAGACCTCTTGGCCGAAGCACGCGCGATCGACTTGAGCATTCAATTTTTGCTCTTTTGGATGCCATTGCTCACTCTACTTGGTTGGTGGCTGGAGAAGTCGATGACCATGCTCTTCAGTGAAAAATATAAAGTTGTCACCTCATTTAGTACTGGAGAGCTGACCTTTGCCACTAAGATCTGTTCGAAGTCGTCCTTCTTGTCGGGGCTTGCTTCCTCGTGAACTATGTTACGGCAGGTGCCAAGACCAACTAGGCTGAAGGTTTCGTCCTCATTTCGTTTTATACTATGATCGTGAGTTTTCCCGGAGCCACTCTCTGATACGACCCGGACCTCATCTCTGTGCGTGCGTGCGTGCGAATGTAGGCGCTCTCGGCATGGTATTATCCTGGCCAAAACAAAAATCGGATTTTGAACGCGTGTGAGAGCATCGTCGAGGCGATAGCAGTTGGCGTAGGCCAGAACGACTGAAGGGTCCCACATCTTCTTTTTCCCTTCCTTCTCTTCTTTTTTTGGCTCTTGTTCCTCGCGTTTCCGCATCTGCATATGTCATCCACGCACGCACGTCGGTTTTCGCTGTGTCCAAGGACTACGAGTAACTTACTAATATCCCATTGACGCCATGAATACCGTATTATCCCATCATGACCATATCATTTGTTTGTCGTTTAAACTCACGACCGCTTACGCACTGATCTCTCTGTACAGTTGTTGTCTCCCGCAAAAATGCCAGCATTATTTTTAAAACACAAGTTGCATCAATGCTTTAATTCTTGGAGGAAACAAAAGCCTGTGCCAAGCCACAGACAGAGTGGGAACTGGGATGAGTAGGCAAGGAACAAGATATCATTTGGAAACAGGTTGGAACACACATGAGACCTACATGACCACCTTCACTGTACTCTAACACTACCCATGGTCAACCTGACCCACTGCCCCTACCCTATATGCCTAAACACACTATATACACTACATGCCCACCTGTGCTTCTTTGTACCTGCTGCAAGATATAATTTCAGATTCAAAAAAAAAAAAAGAGGTGCCTGGCCATTGCAGAATTGTCACATGCTACCATCACTGAATGTGGGTGAGGTGGGCCCAGAGGGAGAGCTCACAGGAGGCTCATATTCAAATGGAGTGGAGTTAGGAATCCCAGTTAGTGTTGCCATCGGCTAAGGCCAAAACGGAACTTTTAATGTTCAATTCATTTGCCACAGCCGTTGGCAACACTAATCCCAACCAGGGCCAGGCCATATCGTACTGCCACCATGGCCAAATTCTCCATCATGATAGTGATGACCTGGACGGCGGCACAAGCAAGAGAGAAAGATGAGAAGGATGGCAGTGCCTCCAAAAAATCCAATAATAACCGGACTATTGTCATTCATAGAGCTAGAGCTAGACGTGTCGGTTGGCCCGGGGGTGAAGTCACTGGTTGGGGTGAAGTCACTGGCTGGGGTGAAGTCATTGGTTGGGGTGAAGTCATTGGTTGGGGTGAAGTCATTGGTCGGGGTGAAGTGACTAAAGTCATCGGCATCTATTCTTCTGAAAAAATGTCAAATGAGATGGACAACAGTGACAACACTCATGAAGTATATGTGCGTACACGTACACAAAATCAGTCGAAAATACAGAAGTCAATGTGGATGAAATAGGTAAAGTACCCCAGCTTGTGCCCGGGGAACCTGGATTCACTGTGATTGTAACAGTATCAGATTAATATTGTTGTGGAGGGGTGGTAGGGGGTAGGGGGTAGGGGGTAGGGCCTTACAGGAGGTACTCGTCTGCGGAGTGGCAGTTGAGGTCTTCTCTAAACAATGAAAGTATTGTCAGTAATCATTCGATGAGATTATCGGGTAGAGAACCAGAGGACGGACGTGAAGTGGTAGACGAGGAGTAACCAGAAGTGGTGGACGAAGAGTAAGGACGAGAAGTGGATGAAGAGGATGAAGGGCGGGAGGTCGTAGACGAGGAGGAAGGACGTGAACTGGTGGACAAAGAGGAAGGACGAGAAGTGGTAGGCCTTGGAGTGGAGGTCGCAGGACCAGCCGAAGGGCGTGCAGACATGAGGTTCGCTGCAATGGGGAGACAGAGAGGGGAAGGGGAAAACTGCGCAAGATAAGGAAAAACCGAATTAGAGAATGACAAGGTGCGCAAGACGTCCCATAAGGAGGACGCAGCCTCATGTCCTCATAGGTTGTAGAGAAACAGAATAGTTCCATCAGCATCAGGGCAGCGGATAGTAGCCTTTTGTGTTGCTGCCAGTGTGTTCATGGTTAAACCGTTAAAGAACAAGAGTCGCCTCGCTCCCTACCCATGATCAAACATCCCTCGTCATCTCTGCCATCTCCGTCTGCTCTCCAAAATATCGCTGAGACTGAGAGGCAAGTCCAAGTCGAGGAATGCCTGCGTGCCTGTTCTCTCACACACCCGACAACCCCTATTCTCCATGTGTAATTACGTTGGGTTGGCGTTGGCCTCGATATACAAAAGTACTCCATATACAAGTACTCCACTCGTCCTCATCCACTCTCTCATCACACCTTCAGACTTGGGTGTGCTATTCAGGCTACACGCCTCTCGTCCACAATGAGGAAGCACAGCACCTTATCAACGGGATCCGTCTATCAGACGCCAGCCAAGACCATTCTAACAGTCTAACTACTTGTAGGCAAGTTGTGGCATGGCCTGACAGAAAGCAAATGTACTGTGCGCCATCGATCAATCCGTCTGCTGCCATCAGTCCACGCCATATGATATCTTGGTCAGGTGCCGCCATACCCTAGTCCACGCATTGGGAAAATTCTTAATCGATAATTGACGATACTTTCAGTACGCTATCGCAAATTACAGAAATTATCCTTGTTAGATTATCAAAATTATATTATCTCCATTTCTTTAACCCCCTTACTGTAATCTGATGCGATATGCAAATTATTGCCTTGAACCAGACTAGAGCACGACAAACGAATGATGGTTAACATATATTATCATTACAATTACACATTTACACTACCGACTAGGTTAGGTAAAATAGGTAAAGAATGGTGGAAAAGAACCAATACAGACACACTTTTTCTTTAGAATGACGATCTTTTTGTTTGGCCTGTTTGATATGGTGGGGACGGGGCGTCATTCTACGACCCATCGGTCTCGCGGAGGGGAGGAAGCATGATGACGGTGATGTTGCATATGAGAGGCAGAATGTCTCTTGCTGTACCCGGGTTGGTCTTCTTCAGCGAATGGCTGGTTGTTGTGAGGTGGAGAAGGAGGATGTGGCGTAAGAGGACCACGATTATTCCGTGGGAATGGAACAAGGAGAGGTTGACGCCGCCTAGGTTCGTCTTCTTGCATCAACGCCTCCCGTGCTCGGCGAGAGAGCGTACGGACCCATTTCATTTGACAACGATCGACGGAGTGAGTGATAGGTGAAGCCAATTCTTCCGGGGCGCCGGGTCGTTCTTGTTCGGTGAGTAGCTGGTTACGCGAGGCGGCAAGGGGGAGAAAGGGGAGGTGCCATAACACGATGAGGAGAATCGAAGCAGGTCGCAGAGGAGGTTGACGCCGCCTTGGTTCATCTTCTTGCATAAGCGCTTCCCACATCAGGAAGATGACGCGGTATTTGGCGTGACTTGGTCATGACCACCATGTCACGTCATGTCACGTCATGTCACCCAAACACGCCAACTGCCCCATTTACGTCGTAATTGGCCAAAAAAAGAAGCAGCGTCCAAAACCTCTGCCAAGGGACCCCAAGGCGTCTCAAACCCATAGAATTGGCCAATTCACTGAGTTAGCCAAGGCTATTCAATTGTAGTTGGAATTAGCTAAATCATCTTGTACCTGTCCAAGACGTCCATTGAGGTGTCCATTTCACCCCAGGAGTTGGAGCCGCAATTCCTTGTGGTGTTGTCATGACCATCCAAATAGCACGGCCAAACTCGTTTCATAGACCATTGTATGTACTTTTACAGTGTGGTTATAATAAAGTGAAATTCACTGAATGGTGCTACCAATTTACGCTTTCCCTTGTCATCCATTTTTATGCCCATGTCATGTCCTTGCCAAACGAAAGCGCACACTGTCTAGTAAAAGTGAATGCGCTTAGAATGATAGAGTAGCGTGAATAGCAAAAAACACACACACCTGTAGAAAATGCGAGAGCACCGATCTGTTCGCCCCATTCAGCAGCAGCTCTGGCAAGAGGTGGATGGCATACACTGTGATACACATTCAGGAGTTCCGAGCGAAATGCTTGCTTGTTCTGTACTTCAATGTCAGTATTACTGATAACACATTAAATACAGTCATACCGCTTCTGCGCTAGGAACACCATAGAAGAAATTAAAATTCTTTCATGTCCAGGGCCCACCTTACGAGTTTCGCAGGGATGTTGTGCTTCCAGTTCAAGACAAGACCCCCAGGCTCGAATGCCTTGCTACGCTTCATGCTTACATGGCCATCGACAGGAAGGGGGTATCGGGAGCTTTTTGTTCTTTAATTGTGAAGGAGGGGGGGGAACACGTCGTGCATCGTTGACGCGGCTCTGAATTGAGGCTATCACCGCACTGGCGGTGCGGTGTTTCACATCAGAAAATAATGTGATTATCTAATAAAAAATTGAAGCGTACCTTTCATACTTTGACCTTAGGCCTGAGAGCAGTGACTGACTTTCCAGTGGGACTCATGCATGGGCGGCATGGCTTGATGACTGACTGTTGCCCTTGCCCAAGTGCCACCATGACCCCTCTCACATTATTGGCGCGACTTGGGGGAACTGGCCTTTCACTCAGTATAGAGTCCACATCCATGGGGAGTGCATCCCGACTCGGAAGACAATCATTGGGAGGACTGCAAGTAGTACGTGTCTGAGCGCATGTAGGGAAGGTGAAGGGGGAGGGTTTTTTTTCCTTTGGTACCTTGATTTATTATGGTGAGTGGCTTTGTGCAGATCATTCGGACTTCACTGATCCACCGTGCTGGTACAGCGTGCCGCATTTCACACATTCTTATTCCAGTAAATAGCTTACTCCGTTGCGTCGTGCCATCCCAATGCATTCTTCTGGTCTTCGCTATCTGTCATGAAACAGGAAAACAAGACATGCCTGAGTTGAGATCGGCTCTCTTTGGCAAGTGAGGATACATGCCAGGCAGTTGGGCCTGTCCAAATTTCCAATAACAGTGTGAATTTTTTTCTTCTCCTCTTATCACAGATATATATAGACAGGTCTGGGTGGTGTTAAACCGACCTGTTACCGACCTGTCACCCGGAGTGGCTTCAACTGCAGATCACTTTGACATTCATCCAACATTCCAATAATAAGCAATGGACTAGCTTACTAACCTATACAGGTATTTGCGCTGTCGAATGCACAAGTCAGCACCATTTGATGCCTGAACAATATTGTTTGTGGCCGTACGAAGGGTGCCCAATGATTTGCAAGTCGCAGCAGGGTCTCACATACCACACACGATACATGCACATCAATGCAAACAGGTAGAACGTGACACAGCAAATCCTTTGTCTCCATTGCCGGGGATTCGCTGCCTCCACCTACTACTCCACTGCTTTCCCCACAACCGCTGCCTTATACGGTACACTGTCACCTTCGCTGCCACCACCACCTTCTCACTCATCACCATCTTTGTCGCCATCTCCATTGCCACCTCTATTGCCACCGCCATGTTCACCACCACCACATCCACAAATTCAGAGACCGCAAGAACACTGTAGAACGATTTGCAACCCATTTCTGAATGGTACGACTCACATTTGCTCAACACATTAAGTTTGAACTCACTATGTACAAAGGCTTGCCATGTGACACGAATGGAGTCCCACTTCGCCCTGGCACAACACTGTGATACATCACAGCCATCAAGTGGCCATGGCGATGATCGAACCAGTACAATGCATTAGGGCAGATGCTGCTCACGAACCAATGCCTTGATAAACTCAAGGCGGCACGCAACAATTTCGTGCATTGAGACATGCTCCTCCCTATGCTCCTGCACCAAAACCCATCTTGATGCCTCCTGAGGAAGATGAGGATGGAGGGCCAATAGATGAACATGTCACAGGTACTGCAACATTGGCAAGAACGTGCCATACATCCATATGTCTTATATTGATGGGCTATACTGACTTTGAGCATCAGAACGAATGTTTCCCTGTAATATTGCAGGGCTTGTGAAGCACATCGACACGCTTCCTTCGTGACCAGCTTATCCCGATAGCCCATCGTCAAATGAAATACCCCTGGAAGAGTGTCCCGAGATCCACTGCGAAATATCTGTGTTCAGTTCTGCAACCGCGACTTTCTACGCTCTGAGTGATGAATTGGGACTCCAAGGTATGTGGTGCAAGCGCATATGGTCAACGCACTTGTGGAGAAATGCAGGATTGCGGCATGACTGTGAACTGGTCATTGAAGATGAGACAAAGCCCTGCATAAAGGGCCTGACACCTGTCTGTCATGCTTTTTTTCTACGAGGTGCACACTTATTACCAGCATTTGGTGGGGCGACACATCTGCCTGCTGATTTTCATTTTTCATACTCATTAGATGCGTTTGAGGCATACTTTATCAATAAACATGCAAACAATCAGATGTATGAGATTTGTTCTTAATCACTTAATATACATGCACTCTGATTACTACACGACCAACGCGATGCACACATACTCTTATCCTGACTTGATGGATGCCGCAGTATTGCTTCCACCATCCTAATTAGTACCATATGAAGAAATGCTGCAACTTGGTCCTAACCCTAACAACAATTGTTCTAGACTTGGCAATCAATTGGCATGAACTTGGACAAATGCAATGGAGAATCAGGGGAGTTGAGAATTGCCATCATGATTTGAGGAACTTGCTGGAATTGCCATAACTTGTCTTATTTGCTAAGGTGCCCAACAGAGCCAAATAAACCAAGTCGTGTCAAGTCACGCCAAATACCGTGTCATCTTCCTGATGCATGCTTGGCAAGAGAGGGTGTGGGGCGGCAGGGCCGAGTCATGCGACAATGACTGATAGGGGATGGCAAAGTCGTAACTTGATAAGACCAAGCTGACAGAAGCTCGCTTACCTTTTCCATTCTGAGTCCTCGTCCTCGTCCTCGGCTGCTGTCACGTATTGGAAGTATCATAACTTATATGATCTAGGGCTGCACGCCGTCACCGTACAGTATGGGTTGGATGGGCCCGTACCCGTGCCATTAAGCATCTGGTCAACCAACTGGACGGACGGTAGATGGGACGGAATCACCTGTCTAATGCCATCTAATGTACGGCCGTCACAGCGTTGGACGGCTTTAGATGGGTTCACATTGTTTTGTTTGAATTCCGAGTCTTTAGTGAATGTTAATCTATTATGGAAGAAGTGATGCACATGGTCTGTTTTATCCACCACAACCGCTGCTTAAATGGCAAAGTCTTCCCTCTTCCATCTTGTTCTGTAGCACGACCCTGGGCCCATGTGTCAGTGTTGGCATGCCATTCTGTGAGATGGAATGTGATGGCACTGTGGGATGTGGATAAGGGAGTTGAAATGGGATGGCAATAGAAGGCACTGATTCAGTGTTGTGCTCGATATAGGCTTTGCTGTGGCTGGGTGAATGGATGCGGTGAGTGTGAGGATCGTTGTCCGAGTCAAAGCTGTGGCTGGTGCAGTGTGCCTCTAAGTCATGAAGGATGAGTGTGATCTGAAAAGAAATAAGCCCAGACTTTTTGTCCCCACTTGGGAACATTGGTCAAGTTATATTTGTCGCCAAAGAGATGTTTACAAGGTGTGGAATTGCATGGCGTTTTGGTGAAAGTGTTGTTTTTGAGTCAGAAGGTGTGCTGGATAGTTTTGCCCCAGAGATGCTTGTGAAGATTGGTAGATGGATGATAGTGCAGACATGCTCTAGAAAGTGGTGGCTGAGGGAGTTTTGTGACTTGTGATGCAGTTATTTGGGGTGGTGTCATGGTGGACTCTGTCTCTGAGCGATTTGAGGTGTAACCGGCCTTGGGAACAGGAGTTGATGCGTCACTCTGTTGCCCATGTAAGAGATGAAGAACCGGTACAAAAGGTTTGTTGGTCTAGCCCTGTGGCGTCATCTTGCGTCATGAGTCTAGACGTGGCGTCTTGTTATCTTGCTTACTGGTCTGATGATATGTTTCTGTGCCCTGTTTCATGTTCACCTGTTTGCGTGGATCTAGCCTGTAGAGGCCCTTGTACGGTTACCATTGTTTCGGACTTTTAGACTCCTACTCGGTTTGGTCTTAGACCCCTAGTTAGTCTAAACTGTAACAGTATATAGGGAGCGCCTCAACTGCCCTGAACCGGCAAGTTGAGTCTCCTGTCTCAATTTA
>QFEZ01003480.1:0-12231 GCA_003316425.1 Russula lepida
GATCACTCTGCCTGCACCATCTCCCTTTCCCAGACTGCTTACATCAGCTCCATCATCTCACGCTTTGGGCTCAGCGATGCCAAAGCACACAGCACTCCCATGGTCCCAGGAGTCCTCCATTCCCAGACCGACTGCCCCTCCAACCCTGCAGAATAGGTGCACATGAAGAAGACACCATATTGTGAGGCCATTGGCAGCCTCATGTACGCCTCCATCACCACTCGTCCTGACATCACTTACTCTGTCTCTGCTCTCTCTCACTTTCTCAATAACCCTGGCACCATCCATTGGGAAGCAGCCAAACATGTCTTTTGTTACTTGGCTGGTACCTGAGACCTTACACTCACTTATGGAGAAGAGCAGCATGAGCTCTTGGGCTACACTGACGCTAATGGAGCCTCACATGAGCACCATCACGCCATTTCAGGCTATACTTACCTCATCAATGGTGGCACCATTTCCTGGCAGTCACGCAAGCAAGAACTTGTCATGCTTTCCACCGCCAAGGCCGAGTACATGGCCGCAACACATGCAGCCAAGGAAGCCATCTGGCTCCAAAGGCTTATCTCCAAACTCTTTCCCTTTCCATCCACCCCAACCACCCTCTTCTGTGACAACCAAGCTGCAATCAAGCTTGCTATCAACGACAACTACCATGCCCAAACCAAGCATATCAATATTCGGTTCCATTTCATCCGGCAAGTCATCTCGGACAACACAATCACACTCATCTACTGTCCCACAGATGACATGGCAGCCGACATCTTTACTAAGTCCTTACCCAAGTGGAAGGTCTCAATGCACGTCAGCAATCTCAGGCTACATCGTGTTTGAGGGGGAGTGGTGGATTTTCTTGTGCTGCAGCTCATGCTCACAGCATGCTCCAGTGCACCGCTTCGCCTCATGGGCCACCTCATGTGGTCTTGTCTAATTTTTGGACTCCTGCAGGCCTTGTGCCTGCATCTCATGTTATCTACTTGCCTCAGTTCTGCCTCAATTCTCTTTGTACTGTTACCTCTCCATTTCCACCTGACTGTCTAGATTACTCAGTGCATGCCCATTCTCTTTCAACTAGGAGTGCACGCTGTCAATCCCTGCCCAATTACTTGCTTCAAAAACCCATGAGTCCCTTTCACATCTCTTTCTACATTACTGACCCTTTACCTTCGTCTTTCATACTTAGTGTCAATCCCTCATCCCGTGTCATCAAATGCAATGAGCCCAAAGGCTCTTTTTCCCCTAGCACACTTCATTTCCACTCTTCTTATTGTCTCATCATCTGCCCCCTGGTACTCAAAGACTCAATTTGCCACTATACCCTACTTGTTACAACTCATAGTACAAAGGTATCACATGTATTTAAGCAGTCTTGTCATTCCCGAATATCTAGAGCAGTGTGTCCAACACTTTTTGTGTCCTCTTCTTTCTGACTTGTGTGCGATTGCCCTCCAACCTCTCAATCCCTCATCACCTCTTTCCTCATGTTGTTGCTTCTCTTGTCATCGCCCTGTTGTTGTGCTCGCTTAGCTCAACACCCCCGAAACCATTCATTGCACTACCCAGTCCATCAGGGCAGTGATGGGATGGTTATGTGTGAAGTGCCGATATCGATGGTGGCTCTAGTTGCAACTGCAGTCAGTGGTTTTTATTGGTTGCTATTAGTATCTGACCTTGAGCCAATTGAAAACAGCTTTATGTGGCCATACAAGAGTGGCATAGTGGGATGCAGAAATTACTGGAATTTTCAGCAAATTCTTTCCTCAATGTATACAGCAGGCATGTAAATACTTTCAAGCACATTCATGAGAACCAAGAACAGGCCTTTCATCTTCTCATGTGGGACATTTATGCACAGGCAAGGTAAGCCACATTGCTGATCATGGTAGTGGTACTGTTACTGATTAATTGTTTCAGTGCTGGGGTAACTGGGATGTCATCAACTCCAATTGCCAAGCTTGAGCTTGAGGACATGGAAGGGTGATAAGATTGCACACGGTTCAACATCATGATCAGAGCATTGTGACTCATTGTAAGTCACTTCTGTATATGGTATTGTGTGTTATTGACTCTATTTCATATAGTCAACATGGGTCATTTATACCCTCTCTGGAAAACATCTTATAACTCTTATTCCTGCGCTGCTTTATTTCTTGACTTGACCTTGTTTCTTTCCACATATGTAATTTGGCATTGCAATGTAATGCCAAATGGACAATAGCCAAGTGCGTAGAGCATGATAGAATGGCTGACATAGTTAAAATATACCTCTCATTTATTGGGAATCATTGGTTTTGGTGTGATAAAGACTGATATGCGTGTTTTGATTTTCTCATTTATTGTGAATTATTGATTTTGGTGCATGATAAATTATCTCATTTATCATGAATTATTGTTTTTGATGTGAAGATAATGTACATTTGATTATTGGGAATTATCATTTTTAGTGCAGGATAAAAGCGATAATAAGTGTTTGATTATGGGTGGTAAGCTAGCGATGATAATACAAATTTAGATTAATTTATTATAAATTATCCATCGCTAGCTCTCACTAGTGTTCACTAGCAAATCAGCATTTTTCTAATGTCAAGACCAGTCTCACTTTCCAAAACAAGTGCTGATCCCTACCTTCTCACACTATCGGTGGTACCATCCTCTGCTCAGTCCCCACTCCATCACAGACCACAAAGTATGCACTGTATTGCTATAGATACCTACAGAAAAATGACGTGAGTGGTCTGGTCCATCAGGAAAATGGTGATTTGCTAGTGAACGCTAGCAACAGATAATTTATAATAAATTAGTCTAAATTCATATTATCGTCACTAGCTTACCACCCATAATCAAACACTTATTATCACCTTTATCATACACTAAAAACAATAATTCCCAATAATCAAACACATTATCTTTTTTTTATCACACACAAAAACAATAAATGAGATAATCAAGTATGCATTATCTTTTTTTATCATGCACTAAAAACAATAATTCACAAAGATAAACAATGGCAGATATTCTACTGTGCTCTACGCAGATGGCCATTTGGCTTTACATTGCAATGCTGAATTACAGAAGTGGAAGTCAGTCAAGCAGTGATGAAGCAGAACAAAAATAAGATGAGATCCAATGAATCATATTGCTGCTTTTTCCGGTCCTAGCAGAGCCTGCACCTAGTACACAGCACCATCAGAACAATTGAATGACACCAAAGCATAACAGAAAACCTACTGTACACTTTAACTTGGGAGGGAGGAGCGCATTTGTGAGCTCAGAGGGCTGTCTGGTTGGAGGGGAGGAAGAGCGAGGAGCAGGTTGGTGAACTCAGAAACTTGGCACATCACAAACAAGGATGCTCGCTAGAGGGGGGGGGAGGGAACAGCACATTCATGAGCTTGGAAACATGGCATGTCACAAATGAGGACTCACCGATTGGAGTGGAGGAAGAGGGAGGAGCACATGAGTAAGCTCAGAAACATGGCACATCACAAACAAGGACTCAGTTGCTAAAGGGGAGGAAGAGAGGAGCACATGAGTGAGATTGGAAACGCAAGGTTGTAAATGGGAATCACTTGTGGAGGGGAAGAAGAGGGAGGAGCGCATGAGTGAGTAGCATGGAAATGTGGCATGTCACAGAAGACTTGCTGAAGGGGAGGGAGGAGGAGGAGCGTGTGAGTGAGCTGGTAACACAGCACATCATAAACAAGAATCACTTACTGGAGGGGAGGAAGAGGGAGGAGCACAGCGTGAGCCTGGAAATGTGGCACGTCACAGAGGACTCATGACCAGAGGGGAGGAAGAGGGGTGAGTGTGTGAGTGAGCTAGTAACATGGCACATTGTAAACGAGTATCACTTACTGGAGGGGAGGAAGAGGGAGGAGTGCATGTGTGAGCCTGGAAATGTGGCATGTTAGTTGTGCCAGAAAAGTCAAACAGCATCAGACCTGACAGGGATGAAAGCAGGACTCAAGATGGAATTGGTGGCACTGCCGCAACAGTTGGTAGTAGTGGGGAAACGGTGATGGGAAAATGGCGACTTGAGAATTTTTTTCTGAAGTTCAACTTGACCACATGACATTTTGAGTAATCAAGTTTTCAGCAAAGGACCATGAGCAAAAGCCACAAAAGACACCATTTGCATAGATAATTGTAGATAGTTTAGAGATAATCTAGACTAGATTATCTGTGGCTGGAATGCCATGATGACGAAATAATCTAGCACTTGCTAGTGGTGATTATTTGGATTATTGTCACTAGTTGTCACTAGTACTCACTAGTCAGCCATTAGCACTTGTTAGCGTTCACTAGCAAATCAGCATTTTCCTGATGTCGGTTACGTGTGACCTGTTTCGACTGTTCGACTGGTTCGACTGCCAATGTATCTCTGAGATGGAGGGATTTTCGGTTAACCCTAATTCATAACAGCCACTGGACATATACTACTTCCACACATGCCATGGCTTTCTGTGTGCCTCGAGTTCTGGCTCCCAGGTGTGCTTAGTTTTTCTGGTACTGCTGAGACAGAACGGGAAAACGACTCAGCTTGAATTGATCCTCGAACCAATGACCGCGTGACATGATATAGACCATGATTTAAGCAACGTCAAGGGCGACTTCTTCGACGCCCACGACTCTTCTGGCTTGGCGGCGCTTCTGTCATGATGTGAAAAATTTTCCTTGCGGTTGGACTCCTTTCAGTTAACGGAATCAGATCTCAGGCCTTTTCTCTAACCCTCAGTGTCAATTGTGAAGACGCTGCGAATTTCAGAAACGGAAACGTCACCCAAGATCCCGAGCCCTCTTGAACACAAAGAAGTGACTGGCGTTGTATGGATGGACCTTTTAGTGCGATAGCAAGGGAGATTTCCGAGATTGACTGGATTTGCGACGGATGTGTTCCTGAGTTGGATGGTCAATCGATTGTCCCTGACTGTATGTTATACAAACGTTCAGTCAATTAATTGGTATTCCAACGAGGGTGGCTGGTTTCCCTTGCGTTGGTTTGGATATGAGTTGTGTGCGATATAGTCAATGAGAACAGTAACAGTCGTAGCCACGGAGAGTTTGATTCGATTCAAATTGCAATAAGTTGCCCGAGACGTGCTATAAATACACCATTGATTACCTGTCGTTGTCCATCACGTCGCCCGGCCCTTTCAGCATAGCTAACCCAACTAGGCTAGTATAAAAGCGATTATTGGGCCTTCCGTTCCTGCGCCCATCTATTGAGGTAGCTTCGAAGAAGCTGTATCTGAATGCCAAAGCAATGCCAGCTCAGGCTGACAGGCTCCCATGTTCCGAGATAAGATGATTAGAGGAAGTATTGTGTGCCCCAGAACTCGAGGTGTTGGCTTTTCATTCGTCGATTTGTATCAAGTACTTGGTAAACCTTGTTGAAGAAGAGTAGCGACGTACTGCGCGCCGTTGTCGCCAAGGTTTTCGCCAGTCGCCACGGCCCATGGGAAGCAATGGCGCGTCCACTCCACCGAGAGCCTCTGCAAATGTAAATGTCACGGGAATCGACACACCTTCGCGCATATAGCCCGTTGCCTGTTCGTACACGCCTTTTGTACACAGCCCAGTTGAGGATAAAAATAGGCAAGTATTTGGTATTGAATATTGAGTTCAACGTGACTGCCGGCCCAGGCTGCCCGAACACCACACACACATGCCACGGGCGGACACAGCAGTCACAGAAATCATGGAAATTCTGATTCTTTAATCACCTCATGACCTTATGGGCATAGGTCATAGGTAGACTGCGTGGAAGGCTCTAGATGGTTTCTCGAAACAAACGGAAGCGAGACTTTTGAGTCGGGGAGTTGTAGCTAAGCTAGCGGCTGCGAGAGGGGATTTGTCGTGCAAGATAAGGGGTGGAGATAAGAGATTTGAGAAGAGAAGAAGCGAGAGTAGGAAGTGAGAACCAAGTCGAATCGAGAGAGCATAAGGTTGGACAGCGGTTCCACGAGAGCGAATGCCAAGAGACGAGTCGACGAGAGTGAGAACGCACACGAGATGAGAGGGAAAACACACAGTGAGATTGAAACTAAGAGCGAATGCTAATGCCATCCATGAAAGGAGGCAGCTTAAATACAGCGAGCGTCCCTACAACGTAATCGAAAACCGGTGGTAAGGAGCGAGCGGTGTTGTAAAAGAGAGGGTATACCGGGCGTCGTTGCACCGGATGGACAGGAAAATGAATGAGAAATGTCAGTAAAATTGAAAGAAAAGAATCTAAAGAATGAATTGGGGGCGTACTAGTGCCATGCGACTGCGGCTAAGCGTTGATCATCGTTGCCCGAAGTACAGAGGAGAAGTAAGTAAGCGAAAAGGAAAAAGGAAAGGCGGGGGGCTGTGGAGGCGGGAGAGTGTGTGATTCGTCCGCGGGTATCTTGCACTGGTGGTTGAGGAGGAGGCGATGAGCGAGAGTCGAGAGTCAATGAATGGAGGGAGGCAGTGAGAGGTGAAAAATGTACAGTTGAATGTGTTGTGGCTGACGAGCACTCCGACACGGCTGTTTCCGATCCGATTCGAGCCTTACCCGTGTTGTTTCGAGATTCGACCACCCCAGCGCACGGTCCACCAGCGATATGCATGCACGCACCATTACCCCGTCTCAAACATCATTCAATCGACGATTCGAGGCACCCTTCAACAAACCGAAGCAAATAAATGTAGGCTGACCGATAGCCCTTGGTGGTTCACATTGGCATGCACGATGATCGTTCCAGAACATTATCATTTTGTGAGGAATCTCAAGTTGTCATCAAGCTGGATTAAGACATATTGACTGGCAAACAGTGATGACTCCTACAGCAAATGGAAAGAAGGCAATACTTGGGTGTGTGGCATGTAATTTGTCCATCCCAGTTATCCACTGATTGTAGAATTCAGGTCGACCACCTTCGAAGGTGCAGGGGAAGCGATCCACCCAAAGTGTACAACGTCGCGATTCCCATTCCCGGTGCCATTGCCGAAAACGGCCTTTCGGACCAGCTATCGCGCTTCTTCAGCTACTTCTCCAGCTAAGGGAATAGCTACCCAATACCAACGCTGGATCCAGATAAAATAGTCTATGGTAATTGGCTCCAATTTCCTGCCGCAATTCCCATACAGACTACAGTATCTTCGACTCGGCTCTTCACGACCTTTATGTCAGACGCCGAGCAAGAAATTTTGTCATCATTGACGTGTCACCAATCGACCACTCACCACAAGGTATAGTCTATTGGGGACATCCCTTCCCGTATAGCCGATGGCTCTACTAGTGGCCACAGAGTTTGGATCATCCAGCAAAGTGGCGACAATGCTCCTTTCTCTGCACATCAAATCCTCACGGACGTGCTCGAAGACCCTCTGGAATATGATTTCAGCGAGGACGACGTAACTAATGAGGGTGGTGGCATTCGGATGCATGATTTTATATCTGAGGTTCATGATGTATGGGAGACTCATTGGAGCATCTACTGTACTGAAGGCCATCCTCAAAATGTAAATTTTTGGTTAGTTGCACGACTCGAATAAGTCTAGGTGCGAACACAGAGCGAAGCACGCCATTCCGTTCTGATTTCATCTCTTCCTTCACTGGAGGTCGCCTCGCAGCCATACTGACCCTGACACTTCCGTTCGAGTATACCGACAAAGACACCAGTATACGAGATGCCCAACTTGCCCGTTGTCCCTGAAGGCGGACACCGGGCCGCCCGCCAACACATGTGCTCCGACTGCGCTCCGCCCTTTCGAGTCCTCTTTCAGTTCAGTTCCAGTGCGCGCTTTCAAGGTACGTCGGTAGAGGACAACCTCTACGCCCTTCATTACTTTACACACCCCTCCCTTGGGACTTTCTCCCACCTTGTCCACTGGTGATGCCGATCTCTATTCCGCAGTAAATCCCCGACGCCTTTCCTGTATCCGTGACGTTGAGGTTGTTGAACTTCCCATATCTGAAACACGATGCTTGCGTTGGGCACTGCCACCAGGACTCAGGAGCCGTTCATACACCTCCTTCCGCCACCACTGTCACTCTCGATGCTCGGGACAATCAACGTCTTTTGCATCCACGTCACACGGCCTCAATATCATATTCTGACAATCCCTTGTCTGTTTGGAAGAGATCTACGAGCAAAACTGGGAATATGCTCACTGCATTTTTCTAGTTCTTTAATATGTTACAGCAGCTTCCCGTCCACTTCGTGTGAAAAAACTCGCAGATATTCTCTCATTCGATTCTGAGGCTGGATCAACTCCATATTTCTGGCTGGATGGATTCCCGGTTATCCAATTCGCGCATTTCTCAAGTGACTTGCCAAAGAGCCGAGGACACCATTTCTCGTTTTTATATTTCCATGACGCCCGCTCATATCGTCGTCGCGCAAGTCTGTTTGGGTATTCTACTACACCTTGACGAAGACGTCACCAAGGACAGCCTCTGGACCTCCCTTCTCGCGGAGTATGCTACCCAGTACTGGGTGGGCCATGTATGGTGTAATAACGTGTCGTCAAACATCCTAGGTGGTATGAAACGTCTATTTGACCCGAGGAAATACCATCATTCGGCCTGGGTCTGGATATACAATCCGATATCAAAGGGACCTTCCAAGTCTTGTTGCCCAGAAAAGGCCCGCTAACACACTCGCATTGCCACTCCCTCAGTCTGCCTGTGGGTTGTACAACGTTGCAACGTTCCTGATCTTCGAATACCTGCAGGATGTAAACCCTCAAGAGTCAAGTGGAGGATTACGGCTATGCAACTCCCTTGCGCATATAATCCTATCTCGGTCGTGCGGATGTCACTCGACTCCTTGAGCATGGTGGCATGGCGCAGAAATTGCCTGTCTTCTCGAATACAGAGCTGAAATGGAGATGACAGGAGGCCAACCTTGACTCAATTCCAACATCCAAGATTTCTAGTGAATGGCGGATACTGTAGTTGAAAGTCGTAGTAGCGTAGATATGGTATATGGATATGCCAGTACTAGTGTCAACTGTCGCGCTTCGCGCTCACTGGGCCGGGCCGGAACATGGACTCGGAGTTGATTGGCCGACCAGTGGCCGACCCGAGCAATGGCTTGACCGCGGTGTCTCGATTGGTCTCGTCTTTTACACTCACTGTCGCCTCACAGGCAGTCTGGTCGTACATACAGGGCTCTCACTTTGTATCTACCACACCCTCCTAACCTCACCCTGGAGCAAACACGCAGTCGTTAAGTCTCCACCAGCATTCAAATGATTCAATGCCATTGAATGCTGGTGGATACTTCAACGTGCGTGCAGCTGGCTCCTTCCCTTCGTAAGAGTAAGCAAGCAGCAGAGAATCACCTCCGGCTCGCAGCAGCAATCACGCATTCACGCTATCAACAGGCCTAGTGTGTTTACCAGCGCACAGATTGCCGCCGCGAGCATGGTTGGAAGTGGCTGGACCTCGACCTTTCGGCTTCGCCCGACGGCGCTTTGCGCTCGCCTGTGTACCTAGCAACGTCACCTGTTTACTAACTTTTTGCAATTGCGCACAACACCCGACCCCATTCTCAACCGCATGCTCACAGCATTTTAGTTACTTGACTCGTTTTCAGGCGCCAAGAACTAAGTGGCCTCCAGCGCCTCTTCCCAGTACCCCAAAGACATGCAATATATTAATCACGTACCCATACCTCATAAGACCCGGGCCCCGGATTCCTGTTTGATGAGTGTGATCCCTTTACATGTGGTACAGCTATTTTGCGCGTCTTTTGGCTTCGTCTAGACAGTGTTGGGTGGAAAAGATTCCCACAAGAAGACTTCAGAGTTCGTCGCTTCCCCGTACATTGCCGCTGAATGCGACTGGTGATCGCTCCGCTATTGACGCCCATAGTTTTTATATGGCGAGAACACTCTAGTTCTGATGCATCGGCATATCAACGCGGCGACAATCAGATCGATTCAATAAAGTGAGCGATTAGCGAGGGCAACCAATGAGATACGAATATAGTTCTATAAAGACTTTTCTCTACATTGTGTACTCAAACCGGGGATGACGGTCTCCAAGCCACCTTCTTTCCTCAGGTGAGTCCCAACCTCCATCCCCTGTGCTCTGCCCACCCATCTGCAAAAGACGCTCAACCTGTCGGCGCTTCGCCGCATTGCGGGCTCGGAAATAGAAGATGAGACCAGTGGATGCCACGGCCATGCCGAGAGAAAATGCCAGGTTGATGGAAGTTGCTTTGTGGAACCGTGGGGCGCCAGTGAAGAGCCAAGTAGACACGATACCACCAACATTGATCATACCCACGCCGAACCCGACCGCTGTCGCACGGCGGTAATGTGGTTGTACGTTATTCGCGTACCATGTGACGAGGCAGGGAGCGATGGAATAAACACCTATGATCTGAAGAAATAGTGCGCCATAGTCACTGCCTTTGCTCCTCGAAGCTATAGGCGTGAAACAATATATGTTGGCCCCAAAGTGATGGTGTCAATAACAGGACAAACAAATAACACACCGAGAAAGATGACATAGCCTACTGCCGCGAGGAGTGCACAGAATGTGGCCATAAGCCCGCGGTTTTTGTACTTGTCACAGAGGTAGGAAGAAATGATGCTGAAAACGAAGGAGCATGCATACGGAGGTACCTATCAATGTGTAAGTCACGCACGATCCCTCGGGGGTTGCGATGAGCATACCGTTAACAACTGTGTGCGGTTAGAAGAATATCCAAGGGAGGAAACGATGGTCGGCGTGCTATAGCCGATAAGTCAGCCCGTGAGCCTAACTGAGAAGAAAGCAAGTACAAAAATGCAAGGCCGTAAAGCTTTCAGGTGATAACTCGTCAGCGTTTGCATTAGAGAACGTGGGAAACAGTCACCGTTACGCCGGAGAAAAAGAGGGGGATGACCATCAAAAGAACATGAGGTGCATCCGTGAAAACACTTGCGACTTCGCTCCAACTGAACACCTCATCGTATTTCCCATCGGTGTCTGCATCACCACTCCAATTATCAGCAAGGTCTTGGCAATATATCTCGCGCTCCTCCTCAGTGAGGAGCCTGATATTTCTGGGTGAGGCAGGGACGAAAAAGAGTGTGGCTAGCCCGAAGGCGGAGGTAAAGGCTCCCTCCTGAGTGAACCATTTGAGGATATGTAGAAGGCAACAAATGGAGAAGAGAGCGACTAACCACAATGAAGATCCACTGCCAGCCGGCAATCCCATGCTTGCCATTGAGATTCTGAATCCCAAAGGCCAAGAGACCAGAGAAGGCGCCTGCGAGAGAGGTGACGCTAAACATCAGGGCGAATCGGATCTGCATGGCATGGCGCTTATAGAAAGTGGAAAAGAGGAGCACAATGCCTGGGAAGAGGCCGCCTGAGGATGCTTTCAGCATGTTGTCAAATACATGCTAATGGATATTACCTTCAATGGCGCCAAGGAAGAATCGACATAGCAGAAGGCCACGGTAAGAATGGACTGCACCTAAACTGCACAGTGAGCACTAGTCAAAGGGTTAAGGGCTAGTGGAACGAGCGAAAAATGGCTACCCTGGCATGCACAGACTATTCCCCAGAGAATAACCATGATGGGAAGAGTTACATTGGCACCGACGCGTTTCATGAGTAGGTTCATGGGAAGTTCTACGAGGATATATGGGACACTATTTGATATCAGCCCAGAAATATCGATTATCAGAGAGGGTGGAAAATTCCAACTAAGTGATGGTCAGAGCCGTTGAGAATTGGTGATTCGTCAAGTGGAGGCCCTTCGCGAGCCCTGCCACCCGAGCATTACCGATGTTCCTTTCGGGTTTGTCAGATATACGAATAAAGCTCTACAATTGAAGAGAAACGTACGATCTATCCTACGGCCATGTGACCATTTTTGAGACTTCCGGAGGTGCGACCATCGAACCACTTACCAAGAATGACAAAAGGTCTGTGCAGGAGATGAACACTGAGACTCGGATGTAACGTTTGAGGCGAGGGACACACAGAACATGCCCATGATGGGGATGAGATAGAAATCTATCTTGAGAGTCGCCCTCTGGAGAATCTTCCTGTTCGGCTGAATGTCATCCCCGCGCAGGTTTGGAATAATATCAGAGATGGTCTCCTTGTTTGATGTACGCAAGCGTTCAGAACGTTCAGATTCGGCCGACGCAACCATGAGACTAGGGAAGAGGGGAAAGATGAGAAGACCCTAGTCCACATCGCAGCGAATCTTTAATATAACGCAACGCGTTCTTTGACTAGCTTCAGATGTTTAT